>CM055266.1:12907532-13173294 GCA_029237695.1 Conchocele bisecta | reverse complement strand
GCATGTGTGATATACTACATGCATATAGGATGGGTGATATACTACTTGCACATAGGATGTGTAATATACTACTATATACTATAGGATATGTGATATACTACATGTATGAAGGATGTATGATATACTACATGTACATACTACATGTATATAGGATATGTGATATACTACATGTATATATGATGTGTGGTATAATACATGTATTTAAGATGTGTGATATGATACATATATATTGGATGTGTGGTATACTACATGTATATAGGATGTTTGATATACTACAAGTATATAGGATATGTGATATACTACATGTATATAGGATGTGTGGTATATTACATGTATATAGGATGTGTGATATACTACATGTATATAGGATGTGTGGCATACTACATGTATATAGGATGTGTGGTATTTTACATGTATGAAGGATGTGTGATATACTACAAGTATATAGGTTATGTGATATACTACATGTATATAGGATGTGTGGTATTCTACATGTATATAGGATGTGTGATATACTACATGTATATAGGATGTGTGGCATACTACATGTATACAGGATGTGTGGTATTTTACATGTATGAAGGATGTGTGATATACTACAAGTATATAGGATATGTGATATACTACATGTATATAGGATATGTGATATACTACATGTATATAGGATGTGTGCTATTCTACATGTATGAAGGATGTGTGATATACTACATGTATATAGGATGTGTTGTATGCTTCATGTATATAGGATTTGTGGTATTTTACATGTATGAAGGATGTGTGATATACTACATGTATGAAGGATGTGTGGTATACTACATGTACATAGGATATGTGATATACTACATGTATATAGGATGTGTGATATACTACATGAATATAGGATATGTGATATATTACATGTATATAGGATGTGTGATATACTACATCTATATAGGATGTGTGATATATTACATGTACATAGGATGTGTGATATACTACATGTATATAGGATGTGTGATATACTACATGCATATAGGATGTGTGATATACTACATGTATATAGGATGTGTGGTATACTACATGTATATAGGATGAGTGATATAATATATGTATATATGATGTGTGATATACTACATGTATATAGGATGTGTGGTATACTACATGTACATAGGATGTGTGATATACTACATGTATATAGGATGTGTGGTATACTACATGTATATAGGCTGTGCGATATATCATATGAATATAGCCTGTGCGATATACCACATGTATATAGGCTGTGTGATATACTACATATATATAGGATGTGTGGTATACTACATCTACATAGGATGTGTGATATACCACATGTATATAGGCTATGCGATATACCACATGTATATAGGATGTGTGATAAACTACATATATATAGGATGTGTGATATACTACATATATATTGGATGTGTGATATACTACATTTATATAGGCTGTGTGGTATACCATAATGTATATAGGCTGTGTGATATACTACATGTATATAGGATGAGTGATATACTACATGCATATATAGTCTGTTCCACGAAAGCTGCCCAAATTTTAAGGTCATTTTCGATATTATTAAATTAAAGGAAAGTTTAAGAATGAGCCTTCTTTTTATTTCGTTTTTTGACTCCTCCCACACTGCCTTACATCTTTTTCCCCCATTTTAAATTCCCATAGAGAAATCAATTTTTCGTAATAAAATCAGTATTTGACCAAATTTCACAAAATAAAAAGAAGGCTCATTCTTAAATTTTCCTTTTATTTAATATTATCAATTAAAATCTTGTTTTTTAATTGTTTATATAGCCGTAAAATTTGGGCAGCTTTCGTGAAACAGACAGTAATGTGTGATATACTACATGTATGAAGGATGTGTGATATACTACATGTATATAGGATGTGTGGTATACTACATGTATATAGGATGAGTGGTATACTACATGTATATATGATATGTGATATACTACATGTATATAGGATGAGTGATATACTACATGTATATAGGATGTGTGATATTCTACATGTATGAAGGATGTGTGATATACTACATGTATATAGGCTGTGTGGTATACTACATGCATATAGGATGTGTGATATACTACATGTATATAGGATGTGCGATATACTACATGTATATAGGATGTGTGATATACTACATGTATATAGGATATGTGATATACTACATGTATATAGGATTAGTGATATACTACATGTATATAGGATGTGTGATATACTACATGTATATAGGATGTGTGATATACTACATGTATATAGGATATGTGATATACTACATGTATATAGGATTAGTGATATACTACATGTATATAGGATTTGTGATATTCTACATGTATGAAGGATGTGTGATATACTACATGTATATAGGCTGTGCGGCATACTACATGTATATAGGAGAATACACAGATATTGGATGAGTGATACTACATGTATATAGGCTGTAATATATACTGATATAGGAGTGTGTATACTACATATATGGGTAGTGATACTACATGTATATAGGCTGTAAGATATACTACGTATATAGGATGTGTGATATACTACATGTATAGGGAGTGATATACTACATGTATATGGGCTGTAGATATACTACATGTATATGTAAGATGATATGTGACTACAGTATATGGGAGAGTGATATACTCATGTATTATGGCTGTAAGATATACTACAGTATATAGGATGTGTGATATACTATATGTATGATGATAGATGTGTAGTATACTATGTATATGTGTGATATACACAGGTATGTAGGATGTGTGATATACTACATGTATATAGGATGTGTGCTATATACTACATGTATATAGGTATGTGTGGTATACTACATGTATATAGGATGTGATGTACTACATGTATATATTGGATGTGTGATGTGTACTACATGTATATAGGATGTGTGGATATAGTACATGTGTATAGGATGTGTGGTATGCCACATGTGTATAGGTGTGTGGTATATTATGTATATAGATGTGTTATATACTACATGTATATAGGATGTGTGATATATTACATGTATGTAGGATGTGTGATATACTACATGTATATAGGATGTGTGATATACTACATGTATGAAGGATGAGTGATATACTACATGTATATAGGATGTGTGATATACTACATGTATATAGGATGTGTGCTATACTACATGTATATAGGATGTGTGGTATACTACATGTATATAGGATGTGTGATGTACTACATGTATATAGGATGTGTGATATAGTACATGTATATAGGATGTGTGGTATGCCACATGTGTATAGGATGTGTGGTATATTACATGTATATATGATGTGTTATATACTAAATGCATATAGGATGTGTGATATACTACATGTATATAGGATGTGTGATGTACTACATGTATATAGGATGTGTGATATACTACATGTATATAGGATGTGTGATATACTACATGTATATAGGATGTGTGATGTACTACATGTATATAGGATGTGTGATATAGTACATGTATATAGGATGTGTGGTATACTACATGTATCTGGGATGTGTGGTATACTACATGTATATAGGATGTGTGATATACAACATGTATATAGGATGTGTGGTATACTACATGTATCGGGGATGTGTGGTATACTACATGTATATAGGATGTGTGATATACAACATGTATATAGGAAGTGAGGTATACTACATGTATAAAGGCTGTGTGGTATACTACATGTATATAGGATGTGTGATATACTACATGTATATATGATGTGTGATATACTACATGTATATAGGATGTGTGGTATACTACATGTATGAAGGATGTGTGGTATACTACATGTATGTATGATGTGTGGTATACTACATGTATCTGAGATGTGTGGTGTACTACATGTATATAGGATGTGTGGTATACTACATGTGTCTGGGATGTGTGGTATAACATGTATATAGGATGTGTGATATACTACATGTATATAGGATGTGTGGTATACTACATGTATATAGGATGTGTGGTATACTACATGTATATAGGATGTGTGGTATACTACATGTATCTTGGATGTGTGGTATATACATGTTATCTGGGATGTATGGTATACTACATGTATATAGGATGTGTGATATACTACATGTATATAGGATGTGTGGTATACTACATGTATATAGGATGTGTGATATACTACATGTATATAGGATGTGTGGTATACTACATGTATATAGGATGTGTCGTATACTACATGTATCTGGGATGTGTCGTATACTACATGTATATAGGAATGTGTGGTATACTACATGTATATAGGAGTGTGGTATACTAAACTGTATATAGGCTGTGTGGTTATACTACATGTATATAGGCTGTGTGGTATACTACATGTATATAGGATGTGTGGTATACTACATGTATATAGGATGTGTGGTATACTACATGTATATATGATGTGTGGTATACTACATGTATATGATGTGTGGTATACTACATGTATATAGGATGTGTGGTATACTACATGTATATAGGATGTGTGGTATACTACATGTATATAGGATGTGTGGTATACTACATGTATATAGGATGTGTGGTATACTACATGTATCTTGGATGTGTGGTATACTACATGTATCTGGGATGTGTGGTATACTACATGTATTATAGGATGTGTGATATACTACATGTATATAGGATGTGTGGTATACTACATGTATATAGGATGTGTGATATACTACATGTATATAGGATGTGTGGTATACTACATGTATATAGGATGTGTCGTATACTACATGTATCTGGGATGTGTGGTATACTACATGTATATAGGATGTGTGGTATACTACATGTATATAGGATGTGTGGTATACTACATGTATATAGGCTGTGTGGTATACTACATGTATATAGGCTGTGTGGTATACTACATGTATATAGGATGTGTGGTATACTACATGTATATAGGATGTGTGGTATACTACATGTATATAGATGTGTGGTATACTACATGTATAATGATGTGTGGTATACTACATGTATATAGGATGTGTGGTATACTACATGTATATAGGATGTGTGGTATACTACATGTATATAGGATGTGTGATATACTACATGTATATGGATGGATGTGTATACTACATGTTATATAGGATGTGTGATATACTACATGTATATGGATGGGTGATATACTACATGCACATACGATGTGTAATATACTACTATATACTATAGGATAATTATGTGATATACTACATGTATGAAGGATGTGTGATATACTACATGTACATACTACATGTATATAGGATATGTGATGTACTACATGTATATGATGTGTGGTATAATACATGTATATAGGATGTTTGATATACTACATGTATATAGGACGAGTGGTATATTACATGTATATAGGCTGTGCGATATACCAGATGTACATAGGCTGTGCGATATACCACAATTATATAGGCTGTGTGATATACTACATCTTTATAGGATGTGTGATATACCACATGTATATAGGCTATGCGATATACCACATGTATATGGGCTGTGTGATAAACTACATGTATATAGGATGTGTGATATACTACATGCATAGAGGATGTTTGATATACTACATGTATATAGGCTGTGCGATATGCCACATGTATATAGTATGTGTGATATACTACATGTATATAGGATGTGTGATATACTACATGTATATAGGATGTTATATAATACATGTATATAGGCTGTGCGATATACCACATGTATACAGGATGTGTGACATACTACATGTATATAGGCTGTGTTATATACTACATATATATAGGATGTGTGATATATTACATATATATAGGATGTGTGATATACTACATATATATAGGATGTGCGATATACCACATGTATATAGGATATGTGGCATACTACATGTATGTTGGATGAGTGATATACTACATGTATATAGGATGTGTGATATACTACATGTATATAGGATATTTGGTATACTACATGTATATAGTATATGTGATATACTACATGTATATAGGATGTGTGATACACTACATGTATATAGGATGAGTGATATACTACATGTATATAGGATTTGTGATATACTACATGTATGATAGATGTGTGATATACTACATGTATAAAGGCTGTGTTGTATAAAACATGTATATAGGATGTGAGGTATAGTACATGTATATAGGATATGTGATATACTACATGTATATAGGATGTGTGATATACTACATGTATATATGATGTGTGATATAGTACATGTATATAGGATGTGTGATATACTACATGTATGAAGGATGTGTGATATACTACATGTATATATGATCTGTGGTATATTACATGTATATAGGCTGTGTGGTATACTACATGTATATAGGATGTGTGGTATAGTACATGTATATATGATATGTGATATACTACAGGTATATAGGATGTGTGATATACTACATGTATGAAGGATGTGTGATATACTACATGTATATAGGATGTGTGGTATACTACATGTACATTGGCTGTGTGGTATGCTACATGTATATAGGATATGTGATATACTACATGTATATAGGATGTGTGATATACTACATGTATATAGAATGTGTGATATACTACATGTATATAGGCTGTGTGGTATACTACATGTATATAGGATATGTGATATACTACATGTATATAGGATGTGTGATATACTACATGTATATAGGATGTGTGATATACTACATTTAGATAGGATGTGTGATATACTACATGTATATAGGATATGTGATATACTACATGTATATTGGATGAGTGATATACTATATGTATATAGGATGTGTGATATACTACATGTATGAACGATGGGTGATATACTACATGTACGAAGGATGTGTGGTATACTACATGTATATAGGATGTGTGATATACTACATGTATATAGAATGAGTGATATACTACATGTATATAGGATGTGTGGTATACTACATCTATATAGGATGTGTGATATACCACATGTATATAGGCTATGCGATATACCACATGTATATGGGCTGTGTGATAAACTACATGCATATAGGATGTGTGGTATACTACATGTATATAGGCTGTGCGATATACCACATGTATATAGGCTGTGCGATATACCACATGTATATAGGCTGTGTGATATACTACATATATATAGGATATGTGGTATACTACATCTATATAGGATGTGTGATATACCACATGTATATAGGCTATGCGATATACCACATTTATATAGGCTGTGTGATAAACTACATATATATAGGATGTGTGATATACTACATGTATATAGGATGTGTGGTATACTACATGTATATAGGATGTGTGATATACTACATGTATATAGGATGAGTGATATACTACATGTATATAGGATGTGTAATATACTATATGTATGAAGGATGTGTGATATACTACATGTACATAGGATGAGTGATATACTACATGTATGAAGGATGTGTGGTATACTACATGTATATAGGATGTGTGGTATACTACATGTATATAGGATATGTGATATACTACATCTATATAGGATGTGTGATATACCACATGTACATAGACTATGCGATATACCACATGTATATAGAATGAGTGATATACTACATGTATATTGTATGTGTGATATACTACATGTATATAGGCTGTGTGGTATACTACATGTACATAGGATGTGTGATATACTACATGTATATAGGATGTGTGATATACAACATGTATATAGGATGTTTGGTATACTACATGTATATATGATGTGTGATATACTACATGTATATAGGATGGGTGATATACTACATGCACATAGGATGTGTAATATACTACTATATACTATGGGATATGTGATATACTAGATGTATGAAGGATGTGTGATATACTACATGTACATACTACATGTATATAGGATATGTGATATACTACATGTATATATGATGTGTGGTATAATACATGTATATAAGATGTGTGATATGATATATGTATATTGGATGTGTGGTATACTACAAGTATATAGGATTTGTGATATACTACATGCATATAGGATATGTGATATACTACATGTATATAGGATGTGTGGTATACTACATGTATATAGGATGTGTGATATACTACATGTATATAGGATGTGTGGTATACTACATGCATATAGGCTGTTCGATATACCACATGTATATAGGTGTGCGACTACCACTGTATAGGCTGTGGATATACTAAATATATAGAGTGTGGTATCTACATCTATATAGGATGTGAATACCACATGTATATAGGCTATGCGAATATCCACTTTTGTATATGATGATATATACTAAATATATGTATGTGTATATACACTGTATATAGGCTGTGGTGGGATACTACATGTACATAGGATGTGTGATATCTACATGTATATGGATGTGTGATATACAACATGTATAGGATGTGTGACATATACTCTATATAGGATGTGCATACTACATATATAGGATGATATACCACATGTATATAGGAAGTGTGGTATACCTACATCTACAGGATGTTGATGATATACCACATTTATATAGGCTATGCGATAAACCACAGATATATATGCGTGTCATAAACTACTATATAGGATGTGTGATATACACATGCTGGAGGATGTGATATACTCATGTATATAGCTGTGCGATATACACATGATATAGGATGTGTGATACTACATGTATAGGAGTGTGATATACCCACAGTAGGATGTGTATACTACATATATAGCTATGCGATATACCACATGTATATCGACTAGTGTTATACTACCTTGATATAGGATGTGTGAAATATACATATATAGGATGTGACATACTACAGATAGAGGGATGTGTGATATACTAATGTATAGGCTGCGAGTACCACATATATATAGATATGATACTACTCGCATAGAGGATGTGTGGTATACATGTATAGGAGTGTTACTACATGCATATAGGATGTGTGATATACTACTGTGTATAGGCTGCGAGTACCACTACTATAGGCTGTGTGATATACTACATGTATATAGGATGTGTATATACTACTGTATACAGGATGTTTAATACCACATGCATAGGATGTGTTTTTTTTTGTACTACATGCATATAGGATGTGTATACTACATGTATATTAGGATGTGACATACTACTGTATTGGATTTGTACTACTACATGTATATAGGATGTGTGATATACTATGTATATGTGTGATACTACATGTATAGGATGTGGTAATACTACATGTATAGGATGTGATATACTACATGTATAAAGGATGTGATATACTACATGTATATAATGATTTGTGATATACACAGTATATGGATGTGTATATACACATATATAGGATGTGATATTCTACATGTATAGGATTTGTGATATACTACATGATATAGGATGTGATATACACATATATAGGATGTATGATATACTACTGCTATAGGAGTGTGATATACACTTAAATAGGATGTATGGTATACACATGTATATATGTGATACTACAGTATATAGGATGTGTGACATACTACATGTATGGATGATGATATAATACATGTAGGATGTGTAACTACATTTATATAGGATGTGACATACACATGTATTTAGGATGTGTATACTACATGTATATAGGATGTGTGACATACTACATGTATATAGGTGAGTGATATACTACAATATAAAAAAGATGTGTGATACTACATATAGGATGTGTAACATATACAGTATAGGATATGCTATACTACATATATAGGATGTGTCTACATGTATATGGATGTGTGATACAAATGCTTAGGATGTGTGGTACTACATGTATAAAGGATGTGTGATATACCACATATAATAGTGTTATATACTCATGTATAGGCAGTGTTATACTACATGCATATGGATGTGTAATATACAGTATAGGATGGTGATACTACATGTATAGGCTGTGATATAATACATATATAGGATGTGTGATATACCATATATATAAGTGATATACACATGTATATAGGCTGTGCGATATACTGCAAGTACATATGTGTGTACTCATGTATATGATTTGATATACACAGTATAGGAGTGTGATATACTATGTTATATAGCTGTGCGTATCCACATGTGAGGATGTGTGGTATACTACATGTATAAGGTGTGATACTACATGTATATTGGCTGTGCGATATACCACATGTATATAGGATGTGTGATATACTACATGTATATAGGCTGTGCGATATACCACATGCATATAGGATGTGTGATATACTACATGTATATAGGCTGTGTGGTATACTACATGTATATATTAAGTGTGATATACTACATGTATATAGGATGTGTGATATACTACATGTATGTAGGATGTGTTATATACTACATGTATATAGGATGTGTGGTATACTGCATGCATAGAGGATGTGTGATATACTACATGTATATAGGCTGTGTGATATACTACATGTATATAGGATGTGTGGTATACTACATGTATATAGGCTGTGTGGTATACCACATGTATATAGGATGTGTGATATACTACATGTATATAGGACGTATGATATACTACATGTATATAGGCTGTGTGATATAATACATGTATATAGGTTGTGTGATATACCACATGTATATATGATGTGTGGTATACTACATGTATATAGGATGTGTGATATACTACATGTATAGTGGATGAGTGATATACTACATGTATATAGTATATGTGATATACTACATGTATATAGGCTGTGTGATATACTAGATGTATATAGGATGAGGGATATACTACATGTATATAGGATATGTGGTATACTACATGTATATAGGATGTATGATGTACTACATATAGGAGGTATGACGTACTATACGTGTATATGATGTGCGATATACTACATGCATCTTTGATATGTGATATACTATATGTATATAAAATGTTTGATATAATTCATGTATATAGGATGTGTGATGTACTACATGTATATAAAATGTGATACTACATGTATATAGGATGTGTGATATCTACATGTATATATGTGTGTGATATAGTACATGTGTGTATGGCGTATGATATACTACATGTACATTAGGTGTGTGACACAGTATTCAAATTTGAAACAAACAGAAATATAATTAGTGGCAAGACAATTGCTGCTCGTTCCGTCAATGAAACCCCCGTTATGCTTCTAACTAGCAATATATATTGTTATCAGGCTACAGGGTTGTGCTATTTGATCAGGAGCTACACTGTTCACAAATCACATAAGCCTCATATCTCCAGTGATAGCCACATATTGATGTACTTACCCTCCATGTTGTGCCGTGGACGCAGCCTGGACTTGAGATATTGCTGAAACACAATTAACATTTAGTGCACAAGTTGTGCATATCGTTAGTATAACACGTACATGTACGTGCATTTATCAGGGAACGAACTTTGTATTGGTCGAATACGTACCTGTACTGACTAACAACATCTTGCATTTACCTGATACCAATATCCCGGTTACAACAAATTGAAAACTTAAATTTCATAGTTATAACGGCGTCACTAGATGTTTCCAGATTATGATTCAGTAGAATTACGTGACGGATACAAGTCCGCGTTATTTTCAAGAAGAAACAACGCCATAATTTCTCATTATGTAGCCAAATATGTTACCTCATAAATAGCATAGCGTGCTAGTGTATTCAAATATATTACTATATAATAGACGCTGTTATGAAATTGTAGGAATTCAGAACATTTTCTCGGCGAGGCTCTGAATTCCTACGCGTTTCCTAGCCTTGCCCGGTAATCTTGATATAAAAAGACACGAGCCTGGAATTATCTGTAACATGCGCAGACTAGTCGATGGGTGGATGGGATATACATGTTTTACACCTTCTAAGCTGTTGAGAGGACATGTTCAGAGTCATGATTAGCCAGAAATAAACTACAGGGTGTATTTACAATTAAGTCCTGCTTAACTTTTAATATATAATTGCTAAACAACTAGATTAATGACGTACATGATACTTCCGTAATGTTGTGATTATATACTTAAATTTCAGTACACTTGTTGCCAAAAGACACCCGTCACTTATTATACTACATTTCATAGTTGTTACTAGTTCTAATCTCTCAAATCCAGGGCTTATTTTGTATTTTAGGATTTTACAGAAGTTGCACATTAACTCCGACATTATACTTCTGACGTAGACATCATATGCCACGTCTCAACGTATGTTTTCCAATCTGTGATATGGGCAAGGTTCCAAGACCTGCCCAAACAATACCACTTTCATTATTATGTGGTGACGTCAGTTCATGATTATTCAATATAATTTATCTGGTAACTTTACTTCGACCATACATTGTACATTGGTGTTAAGCACGTTTCCAGTTATATATAGAAACATTTATCAACAAAAATGTGCAGTCTTACTGACAGAAGCTTGCATGTGACGACATCCAATTGATATTCATGGGCATTATGTTGCCAATTATATGAACCATACAGAGGTCTAATTCATGAGAAAACAATTTATGATTTATAAATACAAGCCAGAGAAACACTATTATGTAACATATCAATTTACGTTTTGTACGATGTTCTTATCGTTAAGAATTCCGATACTTTCAAGATAGTCGAAATAGATCAAAATAACACAATAAAAGAATACGTCTTGACATTGTTTCACTCAATGACGCGTAATCATGAATACCTAGTCCAGCTTGATATGTTTGACGACACCCTGCTAAGCATGATTAAATAGCACGTCATTCTAGCAGAATATACTGTTTACCCACGCATACAGGTGTGTGGGTCATGGTGAATGATGTAATGTGGATGTCCTGGGCAATGCTCATTAACAGGCTAGCAGTTGTTGAAGGAAATCGTAAATGAATAATGTATCCTGCTATGTCATTAAGTGGGCTGTGGTGAATGATGCAAGGAGGAAGTTATGATCAAATGTCCTTAACATATGACAAGTAGTTGTTGAGAAGCTGCTCAGTCATTCCAGCCGACACAATATAGGCCAATGACACGAACTACATGTAGTTGAATGTGGTGAGTGATACAAGAAGGACGTTGTAACAAGGTTAACATGTATCACCAAATATAGACCAATACATTTTACATAAGAATTAACAGACGTCCGAACGACAACATGAACGACGCCAGAGTGGTGACAGTAATTCTCGTTTTCGAAAAAATATAATGGCTAAACATTGATAGGTATATCGTTAGGCTATTTTTGATTAAGGAAATAAAATATACATGTCTAGTCACCACATATTGGCATACGGCTGAGAAAATGGACGGTACTATATTTACGGCCAGCGTATGGACAGGATATGCTGGTCGCACACAGTGTAAGTTTGTCTCGTCCAGTGACACCCTGGGACCTAGTGGCTCTACATCATCTCGACTGTTACATGTGTGTGACCTACCATGTTGACCATCGGCCTCCAAAGTGTTGTCATACGTATGATCGCTGAAATGAAAGGTAAATGTTCTATAGTTCCCAAGCCTAAAATGATGCGAACTTCTTTTGAATATGACAGGTATTCAATGTGTAAAGTCGCACTTAAGTATTTGTCATATTTAATTCACAAATTAAGACATAATATATGTTTTATCGATATATATAGTAAGACTATAGCGGCATACGCCCAAGAAATAGAAGACTATTGAAATATACTCTTATGTTTCCACAAAATAGCAATCCGTTTTATGTACAAGTTGTTTTAGTGAGCGTCTGTGTTGTCGTTTGGAGAAAAGCCACTGGTATTTAACGAAACATTGACATCGTCTACTGGACTCACCTGTACTTGTTCTTCTTCTTACCTGTGAAATGTATAATGCAACATGGCTGTGTGATACACTACATGTATATTACGATGTATGATTGATTGCATGTATATTGGATGTGTGATATACTACAAGTATATATGATTATGATATAATACATGTAATGAGACGTGTATAATGAGGCATATATGAATTGTGACCAATGTGACTCCTGGTCAAATAGCATACTCCTGTACCCTGACAACGATCTATATTGCTTGATAGAAGTATGCTGGGTGTGTCATTTATAAAAGGACAAACAGTGCTGGTTCTGATACGACTGTGCAGATGCGGACATTCCAGCCAAAATGATAAAATGTATTCCTAGATCATCAACGGAATCGGAAAATAGAACATAACTCTGAAACAATGTGTCATTCCAACCAGTTTACACGGTTAAATCCCGAATGCGTATCAGATAACTCACATGTCATGATAGAGTATCCCACATGTATAACACATAACTCACATGGCTTCGTGATGGAGTATCCCGCATGTATAACACATAACTCACATGACTCATTGTTAGAGTATCCCGCATGTATAACACATAAAACACATGGCTCCATGATGGAGTATCCCGCATGTATAACATATAGCACACATAGCTCCATGATAGAGTATCCCACATGTATAACACATAACTCACATGGCTCCATGATGGAGTATCCCGCATGTATAACACATAACTCACATGGCTCCATGATGGAGTATCCCACATGTATAACACATAACTCACGTGGCTCCATGATGGAGTATCCCACATGTATAACACATAACTCACATGGCTCCATGATGGAGTATCCCGCATGTATAACACATAAATCACATGGCTCCATGATGGAGTACCTCGCATGTATAACACATAACACACATGGCTCCATGATAGAGTACCCCACATGTATAACACATAAATCACATGGCTCCATGATGGAGTATCCCACATGTGAAACACATAACACACATGGCTCCATGATAGAGTATCCCACATGTATCCCGTATGTTTTACACATAACTCACATGGCGCCATGATGGTGTATCCCGCATGTATAACACATAACACACATGGCTTCATGATAGAGTATCCCGCATACTAGTATATAACACAGAACTCGCATGGCTCCATGATGGAGTATGCCATCCCACATGTATAACACATAGCTCACATCGCTCCATGATTGAGTATCCCGCATGTTTTACACATAACTCACATGGCTCCATGATGGAGTATCCCGCATGTATAACACATAGCACACATGGCCTCATGATAGAGTATCCCGCATGTATAACACATAACACACATGGCCTCATGATAGAGTATCCCGCATATATAACACATAACTCATATGGCTCCATGATGGAGTATCCCGCATGTATAACACATAGCACACATGGCCTCATGATAGAGTATCCCGCATGTATAACACATAACTCACATGGCATCATGATAGAGTATCCTGCATGTATAACATATAACTTACATGGCTCCATGATGGAATATCCCGCATGTATAACACATAACTCACATGCCTCCTGGTTGGAGTATCCGGCATGTATAACACATAACTCACATGGCTTCATGATGGAGAATCCCGCATGTATAACACATAACTCATATTTATTCATGATAGAGTATCCCGCATGTATAACACATAACTCACATGGCTCCATGATAGTGTATCCAGCATGTATAACACATAACTCACATGCCTCCAGGATGGAGTATCCCGAATGTATAATACATAACTCACATGGCTTCATGATGGAGAATCACGCATGTATAGCACATAACTCATATTTATTCATGATAGAGTATTGTGGTAATTAGCTGCCCCCGACCTTCATACCGCACTTTAGAGCCTTCCCACAGAACGCGCGCTGCCCTGGTCACCTGACCTATTTGGGAGCTTCTGATTGGACGAGGCACCGGGCAGGCATTCTTGTGTACTATGATAAACGGATTACGGTGTGATATTCAATGCGAGAAACAATCTTATGGAATACAGAGTTTAGAGCAATCAACATGAAAGCCTGAAGGTATAGTCTATCTGCTGACAAACTTCTCGTAGGATTTTTATGTGCCCTATGTTTGACACTGGATTCATGAACTAGAACATATACCATGTCGAAAAAACTTGGGTAGACATTTTGTAACCCGGCAACGAATGAGAAATCCAAGATGGCCGCCAGCGGCCATTTTGAATTATTGTCGCATTTAACTTTGCAACCAAATGGTCTAGAAACATAAGCAGCACATCATTTCTGACTAATTTCAGGCCGGGAAGTCCATTAGTAAGGCTATTCTTGCGATTGATGATCTCCCTGATATAGAACTCCAAGATGGCCGCCAAATGTTATGTTAAAAATGTATAATTTGCTTTCTGAATTCTAACGAAATGTGTTTATATGCACTCCTATGTTTATTATACTGTCTTAATAAGGCTTAAAATGGCAAATGTCATTTACAAATGTCAGTTTCTGGTTGTAGTATTTTAAATCTGTAATGTTGACATCATTAATACTGCCATGTAAATGATATAATGGTCAACAAAATATAGCAACTTACAACATTGTTAGTAATATTTATTATCTAACTAAGTCAAACTATTGGTATCATTTGCATGTATATGAAGACACGTAACTATGTACCAAATTAGGCTGTATGCAAAATGGACAACATGTCAGTTGGGACCAGTCTAATACATCCGGCAATTTGATTGCATTCAATGTGGGCAGTGTCCACTTTACTAATTTTGGCAAATTGTGTATAGTTTAAACTGATCCCAAATGCCAAGGAGTACGTTTTGGCATGCTGTATCACCTAATGATTGGCTGTTTGTGTTCAGTTTCCTGTAATATTTGTACATTTGAGTATTAAAGCTTTGTATACTGTTCCTTACATCCATAATTATATTAGGAAACACTTATAACTGTCAATAAATGTTGATACTTTAAGCACCTGTCTCGAATAACAAAAGTGAATGTGTATGTTACTGTGTTTATGTGAGGCACATGCATATCGATTATTTGAGACAGTCACTTTAACACTAAGATCCTAAACGTTTGTATGCTCATCATATAATCTATACACATCCTGATGGATTTTTACACATCGTTATATCTGGGATACATTGACATTTACAAAACTTGCGACAAGGTACACCATTCCTTCTTTATGTACATCTGATATTTGTACACTTTGTACATGTACACATATGTGCACATGTATCAGGAATCGGTGTTCTACATACATCGGTATGAACAACTCCTCTACATCTATACACCCGTACTGAGTCGGATCCAACACCTCTAATTCCATACAAAGCAGAGATGTCATCTGATATGTTGCATAAAATGCCCTGAGAATGTGTCCCCTAATAGCATGACTAGTTGGAGGTAGCTGGTCTAGTGATAGTCCCTTGCTGTGGTGGTACATGTATGTCCGTAACTGATTCATTGTGGTACACTTACTACCCCCTTTCAACACCTGGACCAGGTACAACTCAGCTGATTCCATTACACTGTCCATATTGGAAGTGTTAGGATGTATACCAAAGTCCTTCATAAGCACAGTTGGGTTACACTTCAAGCCTGCATATTTAGTACCCAGTTTACTGGTGTAATCACAACCTGTGATAGTATGAACAGCTGGCAGTACGCTACACAAATCCTCTCCAACCCTATCTGCCAATGTATGGAGGGGGATATAACGAGTGGAATCACCGACGCCAGTCTTAACCCAGAGTTCATGAAGGTCGTGTTTACTGAGTTCGCTCCAACAGTACATCATCTGTATCAACACATCGGTGTCTGACGATATGACTACAATTCGCTTGGTTCCATTTTTCACTGCATGCATAGCATGAGGTACAATCCGGGTATCTAATTCTTCCAGTTCACTGTGTAATTCGGGTACTTCCTGTGATTTCCCCTCAGAAACACAGATACACTGAACTGTTTGTTCTCCTGACATATTGCTTACAAATACCTCAGTAACGTGTAATGATGACTGTGTGTCATTTTGTCCATCAATAATTTGCTGATGAAGCAACAGCTGCAGCTTTCGTTTGTTACTACCAGAAGACCAAAATCGTTCCATTTCAACTGGTAGTGATGTTTGTTTGTTGATGATATCCAGTTCAATAGGACAAGTCGTCTGTCGACGTTTCCTTTCCGAGTCTTTAACTGATTTATCGATGTAGGAATCGAAGATGAAGTCAATTATATCAGCTCCAATCGTTGATTTCGTAAGATAGTCCAATATTATGTTGCTATATTTGCCAAAGTCTTTGATTCCTTTTGTCCTTATCTTTCTAATGTTAACCATCATGTCTACGACAAACGTTGTGTGAAATGTGTCATGTCTGTTTAGGAATTTCTGATCATCTGCTGTAAGTTCATGTTCCAGCTCTTGCACAATGGAACTTTTCACTGCCTTTGTCATTAAACCTTCCTGATCAAAGAGACATGATTCTGGTGTGACGTCATACTGCAACAGATCTTCCATTGCACTTCCCCGTACCCTAGCTACCTCGAGAAGTCTCTGTTGCTGCCCTCGTTCCTTCCGTTGTGATATCTTGACTGATGATTTGCATTCTCTTGATGAATGATGTATACTTCGAAAGGTCTTCAGGTTAGTTCGATGGATTGTTTCGCATTGTCTTCTCAATAAAAAGGCCTTTACGCAGGGTGTCATATGCTGCATTTCCGATTGTCGTCACATGCAATAGTTGATGCCGAATATCGTCTGTCATTACTTCTTGTGTGACAATGTTGTGGAGTTTGGGTTGAACGGCGTCTACCTTGAATGGATTTTCATATTTCTCAATGAATGTCAGAATGGCCTGAACATTCTTCTCGCCCATGATGCTATCCGTTATGTTGAACTCGTGATTCACGGTCAGGTCATACGCGCTGGTTCTCGCCCCGCTTAATTCTCTGTGAAGGTTGCTGATGGCCAATATTTCATGGTATATGAGTTCCCATTTGGCAACAAATTTCTTTTTTCTAGAACTACCAATTATGCCTGAGCTACTTTTTTGTGATTTGTTGATGGTTTGCTCCAGTGCCATATCTGCACCAACTGCTTTGAAATTACCCTCGGTTCGTTTCACAACAAACTTTCCTGAAAAGCTTATATGAATAGCAGGTGCCGTCTGAGGCAGCCTCCGCATGTCTTCTAGATATAGCGAGCACCAACGGAGGTAGTTAGTTGAATCAAATGCTGCAAGAATTGGCAGTAACGCCTGTATTGTATGTAACTGCAGCTCCCAATTACCTTCTCTGTCAATACGAATGAGGTCTTCTGTAAGGGATGTGAGCTCTATGAATGTATGCCAGTACTTGAATGTTTCATTCATCTCTTTACTCTCCTCTATGCACTCATCAAAATCATTTATTAGAGGTTCGCTGTTCTCTTTGATATCTGCCAACAGGTCTTGGCTATGGATACAGTCCTTCTCTACTACACTATCCTTAATCTTCAAAATCAAGTCAAGTTGCTTATCATACTTCTTGATATCACACTTCTCAAAGAACTCAGCCCACTGCAATCTGCCCATACCTTCCTTGAGTAGCTGCATTCCTTTCAGAGATCGAGTGTAGTTTTTTCCACTTAGAACAGACTCTACAACATTTACACCGAATACAGATGCCTCAACTAGTATGCTCTCCGCACCGCTTCCTTTCAGGTACTTCCCAAGACAGCCAAGCATGACCTTTGCCATGTGAAACGACCCCATACACAGTATGATATCCTTAAACTCGTGGTATGCTGTGTGATATGTTACTGTGGGCAGTGTCCTCGGGATTCTCATCTGTTTGTGTAGGATCTGATATTCTTTCACTTGTTTATGTAATCGGGTACTTCCCCCTCCTCGACTACTCGGTTAATAAATAATGGAGACATCTCTGAAAATAAGTCTTTCAACTTGTCGGGAACCTGTATATCTACCTCGGCAAATCCATACCAGCACCACCATATCGGCTCTCCGCGGTCGTCCATGAGCCAGCCACGCTTTTTTTCAATACATTTCGCAATTTGTTGTGGATCGTGTGGATTTTCCATAACGTTTATAACGCCGTTACCGCACGGCATCGCCCTGTTTAGCGTAGATAGATACAGCGCGTTGGCGTCGATGCCTATTACGGCTTCACATTTTTTTGCCGTCCCCTTCTGGCGTTGGCCTAATTTTTGTGACCCCGACTTCCGCGTGGCGAGAGAATACGATTGACGGCCTTCCTACCAGAGCGACTTTCAGCATTTCGTACGCCTCCGCCGAAGGGGCGTACAGCGGTTCACATTTGGCGGCAGCCGCTATGCTTTTTTTAGTTTTATACGATTTTACGTGTTCTTTTATTGTCACCCTAAGAAGGTACTGCAGCGCTACTCCGGGTAGGGTAACCGCGTCTTTAAACATGTCAATTCCTCTCATCTTGTAAAAACTGGACTTTTTTTCCGATCGCCTCTATAAACGGGGCATCTTGGTTGACGTGCGCAAACAAGTTGCGCCGTAAACCGTTGCTAATTCCCTAGCTACTTGCCTTATTGGTTTTAAAAACAAACAATTTTTCCCCAGTTTTGGATAAATTTAAAATTATTTTAAATTAAATTAATTTGAGAATATACTTTAGTGGATTATTATAATACACTTATTCAAATTATTTTGTAATTTTTATTTTACTTTACTCGCCTTTACTCGCCTTTACTTTACTCCCCTAACACGACAATTATTTTTTTCAAAATTTAAATTAACTTTTTTAAGTTTAAAGATTAAATTAACTTTATCTATAAAACATTTTTGAGGCAAATCTGTCTACTGGAAAGATTATTTGTTTGTATTTTGTACTTAATTCTTGTACTTTACCCCACATAGCCAGTACCCCACATAGCCAGGGGGCTGCCAACAAAAATGGGTCGCCGAATTAAAATTAATTCGTGTGAGCCACCTGATCTGTTAGCATTGCCGGGGGTGGGACGAAAACAAACAGAGAAAATTATTAATCTGCGAAATATTATTGGAAATATTACGCCAGATCTGTTTCTTACTTTACGTATAAGAAACTCAGATGAGCTGATCGAATAGATCGATTTCGAAAAGTGGGTAAATCCACTCGAACACGACTCGGACTCAGAGGAACAAGAACCTACCGATGACTTCTCTCTTGACACCGCGTCCGCCTCAGGGATTGGACCGGAGGAAAGGGAGAGTCAATGGCCGGAAGCTTCCAGTTCCAATCGACCGCCATCGCAATATATGGAAAGTAGCGGGAGCAAGGAGGAGAGACAGCGACAAGATGAATATATTCGTCGCATGAGTTCGGCGGCCGACAAACTTAGTGGTCCACCGTCACGATATGGTTCAAAGGACAGGGGGAGACAAGACATGTACTCAAAAGGGAGGTCACCCCATATGGAAATGGACTATCGACGGAATGTTGTTCCATCCCTGGGATCCGGATATAACCGTGATACGGGCTACCCCCGGAATACGGGACAGTACAAAGTTGACAGTGAGATGCGGTCATTTGAGGACCTAAACGAGGTTAGGTACAGTAACCGCTCAAAATCTTAAGTGCCGAAAACCATCACGTTTGATGGTAGAAAAGACTGGAAAGCATTCCATACACAATTTAACATGTACGCAGATGAACAACAGTGGACTGCGAACCAAGGAAAACACAATCTGTGTTGGTTTCTTGAAGAAAAAGCTAGCGAATTTTATTCGCGACTAATTTCACGAGATCCAGATATGGACTATTTCTCGATCATTAACCAAATGGCGAGACGGTTCGATCTCAACGAACTTCCTCAGTCGTCGCAAATGCATTTCACCTATGCATCACAGAACACGAGGGAGACTCTGGTATAATGGGCCGACCGAGTTGTCACACTGGCCCTCAGGGCGTATCCAGACTTAACAGATGCCCATATTTACAGACACGCCATCATGCTATTTTGCCAAGGGTGCACTGACCGACGGGCTGGGCATTATGCATCAATGCCCGTCCAACAACTATGGAGGAGGCGCTCAACAAGGTGCGCTGGATCCAGCACACTGAAAATATGATGACAGAGCGGCCACGGCGGTATGTGCGCTCTGCGTCACCAACGTATGGTAATCTGGAAGATTTCGAGGAGGAAAACATATACCTTTCGGTTTTACGGGCGTCGTCTAGCCCTTCTAATAGACCAAAGAATATAAGGCGAGACCAGAAGAGGGTGAATTTCGAAAGAGAGGATGATCTTGCAAAGCGAATGGCCAAGATGGAAATTCGCGCCCGGCTCTTTCGACACTATATTAGAGAAACTCTCAGCATCAATGGAAAGTCTGAGCGATACAGTAAAACTAGCATTGTCAAGGCCCAGATCAAGGTCAAGGTCACCCAGTCGCTGTTTTCAGTGTGGGTGGGAAGGTCACTTCAAGGCGAACTGTCCGCAATTAAGTTCGTCAATGAAAAAAAAAAGGACGAGAGGAGAAAAAAGTCCAGGCCCTGTCGGAAGATTTAAACGACAGCGGGTCGGACTAGGAGGCCAATCTCCGACCCACCGTCCACTGACAGGCCTACGGAAACCGTCCAGAGCAGAGGCATGTACAGCGAGGCCCGGAGCCACCCCCCAGAAAACATCTGAGATCAGGTATCCTCGGGCCGTACATGAGCTTGACGGGAGAATGGAAGACCCTTGTCCGTGATGGAACAGAAATCATTAATAAGTAATATAATGAGAGTTCAGACCGAACAACACCAACAACAACAACAGTGGGGTCTAAATAGCGACATTGAGAGCGCACGCGCGAGAATCCTGAATGCTATTGATGGCATATTTTTGGAACCGCCACGTGATTCAGGGAATCAAGGGTCCAATCTAGAGCATATTGCAGAGCTTGACGAGATGGAAGTCATTCATGTAAATCAATTACACACAGACTCGACATTGAAAGTTGCAATCACGCTTAACAATAGAATCAATCTGGGAGCGGTAGTAGACACGGCAGCACAAGAAACGATCCTCTCGGACAAATTATATAACAAACGCAAGCCCAAACCTCGGGTAAAGAAGAATATCGTCTTACAAACAGTGGGTCGTCAACTCAAGATCACTGGTCACTTAGTGGGACCACTTACGATACAATTGGGTAGGTATGAGTACTCGGAAGACGTGATAGTTGCCCCCATAGAGGATGACATGCTCTTGGGACTCGATTTCATGTTGAAATATGGCATGAATATTAATTTACCAGGGGCGCAAATTATTTTAGGAAGGGAGGAGATACCGATGGTGATAAAACACTCCGATAAATCGCCCAGGGTGTCGCGTTTAAAGATGATAAAGCGAAGCGTAATCCCACCCAATTAGGTTCGACTGGTTCCGTGTACCATCGCACACCGAAAAACTCAGTTCCTGTTCGAGCCCAAACAGGACGGTGAGGTAGTAGTGCCTAGAACACTTCACGACGGGAGCGGAAAACCACACATCTGTGCTACCTTAGCCACGCCAGTGAATGCGGGTTGGCACCAAGTGAGGCAGACATACATCGATGATGAGTCGGGGGCTAAAGGGTCAGCGGCTGAAACCGAATTACCCGATCATCTGCAGGAGGTACTGGATATGGCCAAAGATTTGACCACAGAACAACTGAGCCAGGTAGCAGGCCTCTTAGGACAGTACCAGGATGTGTTCGCCAAAGATGATTATGATTTGGGCCAGTTCACCGCGGTAGAGCACACTATCGACACAGGGAAGGCCACACCTGTTCGACAGCATATGAGACGGACACCGGTATCGTTCGTGGAAGAGGAGAAGGCTATCATGGAGAAAATGTTGAAGGCAAAGGTGATACAACCGTCCGTATCCGAGTGGGCCGCAGCGCCGTACTGTTTCGAAAACGAGATGGTCAGGTCAGATGGTGCGTCGATTACCGAGCCTTAAACAAGGCGACCGTGAAGGACGTATACCCTCTGCCGTTGATGGAGGAGTGCCTCGACACGCTAGCAGGAAATTTCTGGTTCTCCAAACTCTACGCGAACAGCTCATATTGGGAGGTCAAGATTAAGAAATCGGACCAGAAGAAAACCGCTTTTCTAACGAAGTATGGGCTCTTCGAGTTCATTCGAATGGGATTTGGCCTCTGCAATGCTCCAGCAACCTACTGTCGAGTAATGAACTTGGTGCTATGCGGGTTGGACTGGGTCATCCTGTTGGCTTTCCTGGACGACATTCTGTTTCTGGGCAGGACTTTCCTAGACCATCTGCAGAATTTAGAACAAGTATTTTAGCGATTCCATCAATATGGCCTAAAGTTGAAACCCCGAAAATTCGCACTGTACCAGAAGCAAGTGGAATTTTTGGGGAGAACCGTTAGTCCGGAGGGATTACGTGTTGGCGACGACCACATCAAGGCAGTGCAGGAATGGCCCAGACCGTCCACCACCAGAAGGTGCAACAGTTATTGGGCCTGGTCAATTATCACCGGGCGTTCATCAAGGGGTACGCACATCTCGCCGTTCCGCTATATGCCATTACTGGGAAGAACAAGTTCCGGTGGACTGATGAACAGGAGGCTGCTTTCATATCTATTAATGAGGCACTTGCAGCCCTCCCCCTGTATTAGCACTTCCCAGCCCTCATGACCCCTTCATCCTAGATACGGACGCATCTGATTCAGCTATAGGGACTGAAGTTCTCTAGATTCAAGATGGGGAGGAGAAAGTGATCGCCTATGGCAGCACATCACTATCCGCTGAACAGCGAAATTACTGCACCACCCGAAAAAAGCTTCTAGCTATTGTGAAGTTTACCAGACAGTACATACACTATTTACTGGGTCAAAAGTTCACAGTACGCTCTGACCATAGCAGTCTCACCTGGCTCCTGAATTTCAAGTATCCTCAGGGACAGTTGGCACGCTGGATTGAGGAGCTCAGCCAGTTTGAGATGGAGATACAGCACCGTCCCGGGAAGAAGCACGGTAATGCGGATGCATTGTAAAGACTCTCGGAGGCCTGTGGGGAGCCCTGATCCAATTATAAGTTGGGATTTGACCTTCGCAATCTACTCTGCGGAGGGTGTTCATACTGTACCCGTGCTCATGGGAACTGGTCCCAGTTTGCCAAGGAAGTGGAATATGTTGTGCCCCTATCTGACAAAAACATACTACCCGTGACTAATGTAGAGTCCCCAGTCACTCGCGTCAGTAGAGTCATGTCGGAATGTCCGGACCAGATGAGAGGGGTAGCGATAGTAGTATAAAGGGAGTCAAAATGATACCACCTGCGGTGGCATCATTTATAACCCTTTATACTACCCCCACCACCCCCGAAAAATCAAAAATTGGTTAACGAGGAAATTGTCTCCCACCAACCACGAAAAATTGGTCGTGAAAAAAAAAAACATAATGTTTTCCCGACAGTAAATTTATGATAAAATAATTATTTCAATGTGCCCACGAGTGATAGTTTATATTCCAACACCCCATTTTTCTCCTCCAATATAGCTAATTTATTCGACGATGTCGAATTGTAGTCCAATTATATTGGTGTCATAAATACCTTATGTTTTTTTCACGTCCAATTGAACATATAAATTTAATAGGTTATAATAAAAATATTAATAACAAAATGGATAATAAAATACGCAACGAATTGGAATTGTATAATGACCTTGCTGAAGATTTTACGCCGCTGTTTCTACAGTATTAAAACACGGTAAAATGACAATACTATGTGGTATCGAATACATGAAATATCAGCGTAATTTATTACGCTGCGATAAAAACGTTGCATTTACAATATTAAACCGGCAATTATGTCGCCGGTATAAGTCTCAAATTTATGTAATGAAGCGAATAAATAGGATCAATAGGATCGTAGAAACACTACCGAAATATTATCAAACTAATTTTATAAAACAGTTTAAAATCAAAGATTCGTTTACGGATATGCGTTTCTACAATATCGCTTTTAACGAAGAAATTGGAAAATTATTAGAAGAAATTGAAAATTATTGAACAGAAAAAAAACAACTATTAGAGAAAATGGATAATACAATACAATTGGAATTGAAAATTTTTAATAACTGTGTTGAAGAAATTTATGAATCTTATGGGGGTTATAATCCTGTATATAAATTCTATAAAATGAGAACACTAGGCGATATCGAATATACGAAATACCAGCGTAATTTATTACGCTCCGATAAAAACGTTGCATTTACAATATTATACCGGCAATTATGTCAACCATACAAGAGGCAAATACAAACATTAAGACGGATAATGCGTATCGGATATGAAACTAAGGTGTATTATATAAAATTGTTAAAACCCAACGATTTATTTACGAATATACATTTCTACGATATCGCTTATAAAGAAATTGAAAAAATTATTATTGAACAGCAATGTTGATGCTAAGACAAATAACATCTCCCTGAAACCGCGTGTCCATTTATCCCCATGAACCTGCTAAGGTCAAAGATCGTGTCATGACACCGGCCGGAGTTGTCTGCCCATTTCAAGCGGTCGGACTCCGAACGCCGTTGTCATGCAGTTGTTTACCATAGCAACCACATTTGTAGGGATAGAAATAAATAAATAAAAATGTTTAGCTCCAACCGCGGCGCGAACCCACGACCCTCGTCTCTATAGATTATCGCCTTAACCACACGACCACGAAGGCTGTTATGATAAACATTACCTAGTGTTGTACAATTATCAATTACACGGGTTATGAACCATGCGTAAATTGATAGCCAAGGTAAACAGAGCCGAGTGTATCAATTACACAGACGGTGTGTACAGTGTAATACTCGACTGAATTTGTAATTCTCAGTGAAAAACACATGTTGTATAGGTATGTAAATTTGTTTACTGCATCAATATAATTTTGAAAAAATTAGGAAAATTATAAAATTAAGAATTTTTTTTTTTTTTTAAATTATTTTATAATGGTGCTGTAACATTTCCTCCGACTTTATTTCCAAGTTTTACCCTAAATTTATCCCAATCAGTACACTCAATTTTGGGCATGGTGGCGCGCGCCTTGATCCTTATATCATTTTTTAATTCTTCATATCTCCCCATTTCTTCCACCACGGATTCAAACTCTAAATTTGATATTTTCTTATCGGCCAACGCTTTGGACACCATAACGTCGATGCTATTTTTCTTAGACCTAGCGAGAACGGATATTCTATCATGTTTTCTACTTTTTTTCTCGAGTTTTCCACCCACCGCCCTAATTACCATACAAAGTGTTCCAGATAAAACTGTAATTCCACTCAAAACCCCTGCAAGTGGAATCATTACAATTGTAGATAGCGTTGCAGCAGTCCCCGCCCCACACAACACAGAAACACTTGCCAGAACCGTACTAGATGCTTCAGCTATGTTTGCCGCGCGCTTATATTTTTTAGCGTGTCTTTTTCTATTTGCACATTCTCTAACTAAAATATCCTGCATAGCGACGATATTATTCAACCTAAAATCTGAAACTTCTTTCGTTAATTGGATATAGTGTTGGTGGAGTGGTATTGACAATTGGATACAGTGTTGGTGGAGTGGTATTGAGAGTTGGATATGGTGATTCGTTCATAGTTAAATTTATTTCAATATATTAGTATTTACACAATAAGTTCAATTAACAATGAGACAATAATGGAAGAACTATCTGAGTCACCGATTTTCGTAACAAAGTTAATAACACTACCTTTGGAAAGTCTAATTCGATCATTACCGGCGAACGAAACAATCGTCGAACTATCTCCAGAGATTTTAGTGACTCCAACCCCCCGTTCTTCCCCATCTACTACAATATTTATCGCGACCGCGCCCACAGGTTTACCATTAGCATTAACAGAGCAGACCGCCATTTGGATAACTTCACCTGCAGCTGTCATAGTGTATCCCCCATATTTATTACTCGCTTTGGCACCGAACGAATATTCATAGTGCCCCACAACCAATGGGCCCCGCTTCTCAGCCCAAACTGTTATGACACGTTTTGGTGTTTTCATTGTTTTCACTATTCCGGCAAGCGCCCTGTTTGCGTTATATGCCTCAGTACGAATCTCATAAGAGGCCTCCTCAAGAGCTTTGGTCGCGGCTATACGATCATGTTTCAGTTTATCAGAAACTTCGGTTATTTTTTCATCTAGTTCGGTAAGTGTCGCTTTTCTGCTGAGAGAGTCCTCTAAGCGCAACGCATCATAAGCCTCCGTAATGGTCGCCTGGTGGCCTTCTAAGGCTTTATCAATACCCGACCGGGCCTCTTTTTGAAATTCTGTTATTTTTTCATCTAGTTCGGTAAGTGTCGCTTCTCTGTTGATAGAGTCCTCTAAGAGCAACACCCTATAAGCTTCCGTAATATCCGCCTGGTGGTCTTCTAGGGCTTTCTCAATACCCGTTCGGACTCCATCAAGATCAAACCGGGTCTCTTTTTTAAATTCGGTTATTTTTTCGTATATGTCAGTAAGTGCCGCTTCTCTGTTGAGAGAGTCCTCTGAGCGTAACGCCCCATAAGCCTCCGCAATAGCCTCTTTGTGGTCTTCTCGGACCCCCTCAACCCCCGATCTGGTCTCTTTCAGAAATTCGGCTATTTTACCGTCTAGTTCGGTAAGTGTCGCTTCTTTACTATGAGAGTTCTCTAAGCGCAACGCATCATAAGCCTCCGCAATGGCCTCCTCAAGGTTCGACTGGTGGTCTTCTCGGACTTTATCAATACCCGACCGGGTCTCTTTTCGAAATTTGGTTATTTTTTTATCTAGTTCAGTAAGTGCCGCTTCTCTGATGAGAGAGTCTTCTGAGCGCAACACCTCATAAGCCTTCGTAAGGTCCGCCTGGTGGTCTTCTCGGGCTTTCTCAATACCCGACGTGGCCTCTTTTCGAAAATCGATTATTTTCCCGTCTAATTCAGCAAGTGTAGCTTCTTTGCTGAGAGAGTCTTCTAAGCGCAACGCATCATAAACCGCCGTAATGTCAACCTGGCGGTCTTTTCGGGCTTTATCAATCCCCAACCGGGCCTCTTTTCCAAATTTGGTTATTTTTTTACCTAGTTCGTTTAGTTCCGTATGCGTTTCTTCACGACTTTGTGTATTCACAGCCAGGGCATATTCTCTAAGTTGTGATAGTAGACTTTTGTGAATCTTGTCCGTGGCCCTCGATATAGTCTATTGATCAAGGCCTTTGTTTTTTGGGTAGTTTAAAAAGTCGCCCTCTGTCGGGATGAATCCCCCTTCTGCCGGTTCCAAATTATTTGAATTTGTCACCCAATCGGAAGAACTACCTGGTCCGTATATACTCATAATGTTGATAATATATATTACGAACATGCGTTTAATTCTAAATAATTTTCTTAAAATTAATTAATTGAAATTTCTAGGACGACCGAAATCGGGTAATCGTTCTTCAACTCTCTCCCTTTATCATCAAGAATAGAAATCTTCAACTCGTGGATGTGTCCCGATTCCAAAATTTTCATCTCGGGGTGTGGGAAGTCTAAGGTCACAGTCTCGCCATAGAAACAGTCGCTGGCGGGCACAGTTTTCAGTAATGTGCTGGGGGATCCGTCTACCGTGTTGTACGATGTGTTCACCCGATCCAAGTGCACCCCGAGAGTTTTCGTGAAGGTGAAGTCCACCGGATTATCACCGACGTACTCACCCGGGGTAAACACTCTTTGTTTGAGGAGTATGTCTCTCTAAAACCGAGTTGAATACCCAACCCCGGGGAGACCACTACCTTATTATCAGTGCTGATGGTCATTGTTGCGAGCCCGGAGACTTCGATACTGTGAGGTTGATTATACCGTCAAGCTCTGAGTTGACAAAATCTTTGAGCTGTCTTATTCCCCACAGTCCGTGAGGCAGCTTTACACCTAATTGTTGTCCATCATTCACATAGTAAAACCCTTCGCTCTTCCCCACATTCTGCCATCCAACCGTGAAGGTGATTGATCTAAGGCCTACCCGGCGTTTTCCGCAGCAGTTGTCTATTAATTTTTGAAGTTCACAACTCCCTTTTTGAACATTAGTTATAGTAGCAAACATAATAATATCTTTCAATGGATACCAAAGCATTTAGCTTTAACTCTAATGTAAAGTACGCGGTCGGAGGTAAATACACACAAAAAGACGTTGTTAACCCCCTTGTACACCCAACCGTAACGGTTAGACCGGACAGCGGCTTTGTCACCAATTTCCCTAATATCTTTGAACAATATAGGCTGCCCAAGATTACTACGATGGAGGTGGTAAACAGGTGGAAAGCAACACCGATGCAGTTTTGGCAGAACCAAATAAATTTCGCTGTATGGTGCGCAACAGCCGGTGTGGAGTTTCATATAAAGACCATCTGACATCCAAGAATGTCATGCTCCAAAGTGTCTCCTACAACTTTCACGTGTATTATACTATTAGGAGGATTCTCAAAGAACTAGGTATTTCACTACCTCAAGACGACGCCTGGGATCCCATTTCCAACGCATACGACCGTATGGCCTTTGAAAGACTGTGTAACGAATTTAACGTTTCAAAAGACGCGGACTGGAGACAGAAAGCATTTCCTACCAGCACCGGCCTCGGGGACGTTCTCATTCACGGCCAGTCCGGGAATTGGACACAGACTGATTTTAGACACGATCACTCCGGTGACCACATCGTCAGTCGGAACGCCGGGAATTTTGACCCCGCGACTATGACATTCGGGCCGGAAGTGTCTGGAGGTCGGCACTGTGGCGTGTTTTCTTGTAAAATGTTACCTCCGAAACGGGCTCACGTCGATTACATACAGCAGGCTGCTGAGGTTCAGGACGCGTGGGGTACATTTATGTTAGATAAGGGTATAGGGTTCACGCAGGCCGGGGTTACTCGCGTCAACGACTCCATTCGCACGTACGTCTGGGCCATCCTCGGCGCACAGAAGCAAACTCGCAGTTCTATACTGGGCACGGGAACGGCGTTTGATGCACAAAAACAATTCTTGGCACTTGTAGAGGACGCCATCTCAGCTAGGGTGGACCTGGAGAAGGCGATCCAGAATTATCAAGACGTTTTACAGAATGCCAGCACCCCAGTAGACTATGTATTTGGAATAGGTCTTTATATGGCGCCGAGCAATATGATACTACGAGACGACCCGGTTGACGGTTACAATAATCAGATCGTAATCGCCACCGCCAATCAAAAAATCGGCCACAACGGTAACGTGAACACGGATATCATCAAGCCACCCCCAACATGATCGGGTTCAACAGTGGAACCGATTTCATAAAACACAAAATGGATACACCTCCCCCAATTCGTAAATTGGACACACAATCGAACCCAGTACCCAATTCGTAAATTGGATGCCACCATCGAGTTCCATCAACAGACCAATCGCGATTGGAGAAACACCAATCATCAGCACCAATCGCAGATTGGGTGAAATTGGAAGCACAACACACGAGGAGGAGAAATTAGGGCTCGTCATCACCCTCGTGGCGATCGGATTATTTACGCTTTGGTTGTAGGAACTCTCTGACAGAGAATAATAGGAGACCGGCGATTGTCACGATTAAAGCCCAGGTATTTTTGGCTAGCCATCCGGCCGTTTTTGATAATATAGATAGCAAGTAAGAAACGATACTTCCGATCAGTCCAGGTAGTGCGGCAGCCGCCTTTCCTGCTAATTTAGCCAGGAGATTGGCGAGGGCTTTTAGTTGTTTTTTTATCCATTCTTTTACCCCACCAGATGGTGCTGGTGCTGGTGCTGGAGCTGGTGCTGGTGCTGGCGCGGGTGGTGGCGCCGCACCACCAGTGAAAGCTAGAACTATGGTCGATATAGTCATGCCGATAGCAACGAGGATGCTTGCTATCGTGACGCCCTGCTCTCTGAACAGAGTGCGAAGACGCTCACCGAGTGTCGTCTCCTCGTGCAGGACCCTCGAGATTGATTCGCGGATCCGACTTATTTGTGTGCGGAGAGCCTCACGGTTAACCGAGGCGGCCTCCAAGCGAGCTTCTCTTTCGTCCCGCAAAGACCGCAGTCGTTCGGCGATCCGCTCGGTAGATTCTCTATCGTCACCGGCTTCCTCCAGTTTTCTTTCTTCTAGCGTGATATGTTCATCCAGCGCCGTGAGTTTTGAGAGATTAAGGACCAGTTCGCCCCGGACCGTTTGTAGAGCCTTATCGAGTCCACGGAGTTCTCGAAGAGGTAACGGTGGGTCATCGTTGAGTATTTTCCCCAATTGTGATTGGACGCTGAACGTGGTCTCCATCGTGTTAATAACGTCGGTGGCTATTTGAGGGACCTCGCTGAGCTCGACCGTTTCTATCGCGCGGTGGCCGTCTTCGCTATAGTTTCGTCGGTAGACTTTAGGGCCTCTACAGCGCGGGCCGGTATAATTGTTTTACCCCTCTTCCAATCCGTGAATCCTAGTTCGTCCCTTATGAATCGGCCACCGCCCGGGTTTCCGGCAATGGTGCTAATCGCTAGGGGTTTACCGGTCCTCGTGTTGACTATTGGGAGATTTGATGCTGCTTTTAGTCGCAATCTACCGTTCATATCAAATTTGAACTTGGAGTAGTCGCGACCGACAGAGGGGACCAGACCTTTTTCTGCCAAACTGTTGTAGTAGTCGTTTACAGCTCCCTCGAGTAATTCCCGACTTTGACTAGTAGTAGCGCCATCCAATTGTGATTGGATTGGAACTGAAGTCTCGAGGGAATCCTCGAAATTATCATCACCATCGAGGTAATCGTCTTTGCCGATTTCATCCATTTCAACATTGTAATCAGCCATATTTATAATTTTCTTAAAATTAATTATGTATTAAAGACAAAACCATACGGGTTTAATAGTTTCAATAATTTTGAAAAAATTAATTATGTCTTCGAGTCAATACGGTCGCAAACTCAATCCATACCGCAGACTGCGTGAGCCCCTCGGGGCAAAAGGCGTGAGACAGAGTGTCGTTATTACGAACAACCCATCGACGATCGACCAGAACCAGCAGCTCTTAGTCCGCTTCCCCAACCTCGGAGCTAACGACGTCATTGTTCCGGGTACTGTTCGCCTCGCTTTCACTATTTCGCTAACGTCGACGGACGCGGACCGAACCGTCGTTCAGAACCTGGGTCGCGCCATCGTCAAGAAGACCATGATAAAGATTTCTGGTAATGAGGTGATGTCGATCGACGACAGCGACGTCTACCATTGCTATCAGGACCTGTGGAAGACGTCACACGAGCTTGAAAACGCTGTCTATCAAGGTATTGACACCAGCAAAAAGAAGAACGTAACCAAACTTAGAATCGGGGCTGCTAACAAGGCAGATAACAACGCGAGTGACAACGCGGTCGCGGGCGCTTACGGCAACCGCTTCTACATCCCGCTCGACTTTGAGTTGCTGGAGAGTCACATGCCCTACTATCAGAGCGCTTTGGCTGACCGCCTCGAATACGAACTAACGTTCAACGACTACGGCCGAGTTATCATAGCCAGCGACATGTTATCGACGTATAACGATCGATATGTTTCGCTGGAGTACGACATGGTCACGATGCCCGAACTCGCGCGATTGATCAGAACCCACCTAGTACGCCGGGCGCGTTGCCATACTTTACGACCGAGTTCTTCGCCATCGTAAGATGCCGAAAGACAAAGGCGACACATTGTGGAATATTAACGTCAACGTACCCGCCCGCTCGATGAAAGGTATACTGATGTTGTTCGAGGATGCTCGGTTCGCGTTCGGTGCTAGAAAAACCGACAGATTCTATAACCCCAAAATCACGAAGGTAGTAGTGACGATCGAGGGAGTCCCCAATCAACTCTACAGCGCGGGTCTTCGCGCGCACCAGCAGTGGGACGAAGTAAGAAAGCAGTTTGCTGCCGGCTCTAAGCGCTCTCCGGAGGTTGCAGCAGTTGCCAAAGACCTGCATCTCTCGGCCGTCTCCCTCGCGGAGTTCCTGAATACCAAATACGCGTTATGGCTAGACATGCGAGCCAGCGACGATGACCAAATACACGGTAGCGGACGCCAAGTTGAGAACGCTAGTGAGGGTGTGACGATCCAGATAACCAAAGAGGCGGACGGAGCCGGGCCATTGAACGTGTACTTATATATAATTACAGACGCACAACTCAACATCGAAGATGGTCGATACGTATCAGCGATCTACTGATTTAATAAAAAAATCATCTAACGATTTTATTAATACATAATTCTAAAGAAAAAATTAAGAAATATATCAATCAATACCAATTCACGATTGGAGATGCTCACTCTGCCATAATATGTGGGCAGACAGGATGTGGAAAAACGGTTTTCATCCTAGACTTGCTCGAGGGCTCCTACCGCGATGCCTTTCGTCATATTGTGATCCTGTGTCCCACTGTGCGGCACAACGATACTTATCAGCGGCGCCCGTGGATATGGACCGACCCTGAGGTATACGTTATTGACCCGGGTGATAGGCTTCACGATTGGTTGCGTGGTTTATACCAAATATTTCAGGGCGAGCCCACCCTATACGTGATTGACGATTGCTCGGCCAAGGCGGCGATGACCAAAAAGAAGGACATGCACTCCGAGCTCGCATTTTCTGGCCGCCATGCTAGACAAAGCGTATGGATATCCACTCAAAAATACAACGCCGTCCTCAAGGATCTGCGCGATCAAAAGAAATGGGTCGCCCTCTTTCACTGCAAGGACCGAGACTCATTCGATGACTGTCTTCGAGAGAATGACGTTATCCCAACGCGCGAGGAGCGCCTGGAGGTTCGACAGTTGCTTTCCGAAACTAAGCACGCCAAGCTTCTGCTAAAGACTGATCAACCAACTGCTTATAAAGTTATCAATTAATTAATAATTAATTTTGAAAAAATTAGGAAAATTACAAAGTAATAAGCTATTGCAATGCTTAGCAATTGCTGAACAATGCTTAGCAATTGCTGAACAATGCTGAACAAATGCTGAACAAATGCTGAACAATGGTTAACAATGTTAACAATTTGGTGCTCCGCTGCTAGCTTTGTTGCGAGCATAATGGTGATCATAAGTATCGGGTGGTGCGCATTTATTATTTTTGTAATAAATAAATATGTTAAAGTGATGAGAGTTGTTAGAATAGTTAAATTAATTTTAAGAAAAATGAACTGCGACGAACTTCTCGATCAGCTAATAGAAGAAACCTCAACTCCGACTGCCAACAATAATGATCCGACAGAGCAATCGGGATCGGGGGTTGGTATTGGGTTGAGTGCAACGACTCCTAATGAAAATGAAAATGCGGCGCGACGAGAGCGGCTAGCTGCGCTGGTTGCTGGGGGACAATCGGAGCATTATCTCGGTAGGCGTCTCTCAGTTTTTCAGGTGGATAAGATGTCAGATGCGGAGATCGATAAAATGTATGCGCGATACGAATCCAAATTGGGAGCAGAGATGACAAAAACTCTTGGATCGGCGGCTATTCATTTGTACGCTACCACCGTTAGTATACTTCTCCCTATACCAAACACCGAAGGGTTGATTCACGATCTAGAGACTGACCCTTTTATAGGACACACTCTTAGAACGGCATGCTGCTCAATTTATCACAAGTTTGGAATGTACTTAGCTCCACTAACAACCGCGTTGACCACGGGTAAACACTGTCAATTTGGACATATATGCCCACGAACTATAAGCCCTGAAAATGATGACACAAGACACACCCACGAGAGTGACGGAGTTGAACCAGATTGCTCCAACACAATCGAACCAGAGTGTTACTCCGCCACTGGATGATATACCGCATATAAAAAATCCCAAAAGACAGGCAGCTGGGCGGGCGGCGGCTGCCACCCGAAAAGTTAAACAAGATAAAATACTCGCCGAGCTTCGAGAGGCTAAACTCCAATCGAGATTGGGGTTGCAATCGGGGACGGAGACAGCAAAACATCTGAAGACAGAGTTGAGTACAACAACACCCCCAATTCACGAATTGGAAGCACACTCAAATTCTTTGAATTTGTCACCCAATACCAACTCCCGTTGGAGTTTGACTGAACCCCAATTCACGAATTGGAGTTGGTTTGTTGGTGGTAGTCTGGCAGTTGTTGGTGCCCTGTGCGTTTGGAAATACCCCATATTATCGAAAAAACAACCAGCCAGTGTTCAGAAGAAAGTTACGAAACACCAATCGCGATTGGATGCGCCCCATTTAAACATTGATCGCGACCCCTTTTATATGCAATAATTATAACAATGGCTGAACAAGATGGTAAAATGTTAGTGAATGCGCTTTATCACGCCGTGGTGATATCGGGTTTCAGTATCGGGTATGCTCGATTATCAAAGATGGCCCTAGGAGGAACCGCTCCCAAATTGGACTTTACTGTGAGAGACGTAGGGCTCGCGACCTTAGATGTAGCGGCCGCAGTTTGGACCCGAGATTATCTAGTTAAAGCTGGAATTCTACCAGTTAATATATGGAAATAAATGGCTTCAATCGCAGTAATAGTAGGTGGTGCGCTTGTAAACGCATTGGCGTTCAGCGGTAGCAACTTTATATTCTCTAAAATGAAAAGCTCGAACGTGGATGAGGAGCGTAAGCGCCATGATTTAGCTGTAGAACAACTCAATAGCGCAAAGGAAGCGTGGTCGAAAAAACGAACCGCCCATCTGGACTGGGTCAATGAAGAGCTTCGCCGCGAAAATCACGCCGCGCAAACTTTTCAGAACGTTGAAGAAGCCAACCGCGAGTACGCGCTGGCATATCCGCACAAAAGTCTCGATCCAATGGATCCCGAGCCCCAACTTTCAGATTTCTATGTACCGTCAGAGGCCCAAAAGGACCGCGAGATCGCGTTCATCGTCGTGGGAATGGTTGTGGTTGGGCTCGTCGGCTACTATATAAAATAATTAATTAATTAAAAAAACATTTTTTTTTTATAAATATATATATATATATAGAACGATGTTAGTTGACGAACTTTATGACGCTATGATCGATGTAGGCTACACTGCCCAAAAACATCGTTTACCTGGTGCAAAGAGTATGATTCGTCTGGCCCGAGATTCTCTCAAGACGTGGCGCCAGGACGAAAAAGAGGCCACCCTTTTCGCAAAGCGGATGTTAGATTCCTCCACCAATCCTGGGGGATTGGACTCCCAATCGAGATTGAATGAATTAGATTCCCCTCTCCTGTTCCAACCCAAACGCGATTGGGGCTGCAGCGAAACTTCCAACAAAGGTTTATTATTAACGACGCAGTTACCGGACGAACTGGCGAGGGCATGTTGGAGATTGTCCGATATATTAGAATACTTCGCATACGATGAACACGCGCAAACTTGATACCAAACTAACGCGCAAGCTGTCGAATACATACTATAGCCCACGCGGCTACTGGAAGGGACTCACAGCCATCACAATATTCCGCGGCCGAAATTCGACGTGCCGGTGCCGAACCAAGTTCATCAAGCGGACCTCCTGTTTCTACCTCACGATCGCGTCGGTCGCAAGACGTACAAGTACGCACTGACAATCGTTGACGTAGCGAGTCGTTATAAGGGGGCTGAGCCGTTGGCCACTAAAGAGTCTAAGGAAGTGGCTGAGGCTCTCTTTCCCTAATATATAAGAGGAGTCCTCTCAAATGGCCGAATCTTCTCCAGGTCGATCCCGGCCGCGAGTTCATGGGCGCGGTCTCTCATCTATTGTCTAAGCACGAAGTTTCTATCAGACGCGGCCGCGTCAACATCCACCGGGACCAGGGGATCGTGGAGCGCTTCAATCGAACCCTGGCTGAGAGACTGTTCGGACACCAATACGCCAAAGAACTTGTAGACCCTCATTCGCGATCGACCGAGTGGGTGGCCAGACTGCCCGCCGTGGTCTCCGCACTGAACGGAGAGGTGACCAGATTGATAGGTAAGAAGCCTATAGATGCTATCAAGTTTAAAAGGGTGATGAGCGAGCATTCTGCCGTCTCGCGCGGGCGACCCGTTGGTTTAGAGGAGCAGCAATCGGCGATTGCACTTCCATCAGATATTGACGTCCGGTACCTCTATCAACCGGGAGAGCTTGAAGGTGGCAGCCGCCGCGCGACTGATCCAGTGTGGTCTCTCAATGTATATCATCTAGATCGATCTATTACCAAACCCGATGAGCCCGTGCTCTACTATTTGGATGATGGGCCATCTCGAGGGTTTGTTCGCGAAGAACTTCTTATAGTGCCTTCTGACACCCAGCTACCCCCGGATCACTAGAGATGTTCTGTATGTATTCCGTCTGGTAACACGCGTCTTTTATCGTAGTATGCCGAGAGTCCTAATTTTTGTTGACAGTACGTTTTCATAACGCCGTCTTTCATTTTAAATCCTCTATTTTGTGCTACATCTATAATGTGTTTTCCATCTTCTGTAGTTTCACTTAGTACTCGTTTATATCTATCCCAATTTAAATTGTTAGTTCTCTTGGACATTCCTTTCGCAGAGTTTTTATTAATTTTAATTTGTTCCAAATTATCTTTAGAATTAATTTTTTCTACGAAATAACACTTACTAGATAACGCTATCGCCGTATCTCCGCTGAATTCCATTTTGAAAAGTCCTGGCTCTCTTTCGCTCCATTTATCCCAAGCCAACCATTTATTTTTTTCTTTTTCAAACTAGTCTAGTAAGTTAGGTCTAATCAATTCCTCTATCGTTTTTCCACTAACTCCTATATACATACTATCTGTATCCATCTGTATTAATTCAAAGTCTTCTCTTTTTACGTATTTATCTAGAAATTCGTAGTAAAATTCCAACATTCTCAATTTAGCTAGTTGATAAACCGCTATTCCACAATGGAATGGTCTCTTTACCGCACACCTGGGTTTTCTTGAAGATATTTCGTACGCATCTCCTATCTCTTCCAAATCGTCAAAGAATGCAGATCTTAATGCTTTGTCAACACAGGTTTCGTTTTGTGTATATGTCGTATTTAAATGTCTCTCCGTTGCCTCTATCATTTTTCCACAACACGAGTTTCCTAATAATTTCATTATGTCGGCTACTGGTTTCTTATTTGGTTCTACATCGCCTGTTCGTCTTGCGGCTGTAACTTCTTTTGCGAACCATTCGAATGGTTTTCCACTAATATAATCTATAACACGATGAACTCCAGTTATTTCTAGGCCGTGTTTTAAATACCATTTCAACAGTGGCGCGTACAGCAATACTTTAGTGGCGGTCATAGATCCCACCAATTTTCTTCCATTTCCTCTAGTTCTTCCAGTATCTTCCAAATATTTTAACATGTGTGTGGGAACTTCATCAACCTCTACTTCTCTGTTTATAAATATTGGGGACATTTCAGAAAACTTATGTTTTAAGTTGTGTGGAACTTCTATATCCACCTCCGCTCCGCAAACCCAAACCAGTCTCCAGATAAAACTCTTTTACAAAACTTTTTAATAAATTTAGGGTTATGTGGGGTATCTATATGGTGTATAGTTTCTCTCCCACACGGCATCTCTTTATTTAACGTAGATAAATATAAACGCGTTTGCATCGTACCCCAAAACAGCCTTGCAAGGTTTGTTAATTTCATTTGAGGAATTAGATCTAATATTTGAAACACCAGCTTCTGCATATCGTGTAAATACTATTGATGGACCGCCAACTAGAGCGTCCTTCATCATTTCGTATGTTTCTTCTTTTGGTGCATATAGAGCATCCTCCGGTATAATCGTCTTTGAAGATTTTTGTTCTTTAATGGTTCCTCTCAATAAATATTGTATAGCTACTCCAGGTAGTGTTACCGCATCTTTGAAAACATCCACACCTCTGTGTTTATAAAATTCACACATTTTTTCCACCGCTTCTAGGAACGGTGCTACATCTAAATCGTTATAATATTTCAACCAATCTCTGAAAGTTTTCATATTATTTTCTTCGAAAATTCTACGACATTTACTTAATTCTGTTTCGTCTATTAACATTTTCCCAGATAGTTTGGAATACCAATTCTCTATATCCGGTAGTCCTGGGTAATCCAGTTTGTCTGGAGAATCGAACCACTCATAAGGAAAGAAAGATTTCTGTCCTTTGCATTCGTAGGCTTTTATCCAACTATCGTAACTTACACCGGGTCCTAGATAAAGTATTACATCAAGAAATCTAAACTCTGGAGTAAATAGAAATATTGTTGCGTTTGCACGTTTTCCGACCATTACTTTCTTTGTTGTTGATGCCAGTTCGCCTACTAGGTATTTCTTTATTAAGTTTATATCGTACTTACTGCTGTTAAAACCTATAACCGGTACTTGCTCTATCCACTGTTCGATCTTGGCGATTTGGTTTTTACGTAAATGTTCTGTATTAAACCTATATCTTGACCACACTTCTTCTCTTATAACTTTTCCCCTGACTTTCAAATCTTCTACGAATTTTTCTATAAGTTTTGCGGGATCTTTATCACAAATATGAGTTACTGTTCCTGAGAAATTATCTCCTATACTAACGCTTGCCGAACGTGCTCAGCTTCGTACTCTAAACTATTACCGGTAGTTTCAACTTCTGGCTGGAGATACGCCTCAAAATCGTATACTATCTGATATGGATAAAGAGTAGTGTCACAACCGATCTTTATATCTTTACCCGTTCTTTGAAATTCGCATTCCCACATAACTACTAGGTTGAATTCTTGCTTTTTCTAATAACTTTATCTCTTCTCATAGTGGATGTGCGTTCTTCTTTTCTATGCTTTGTATGAATCTCACACCCGTGCCAGTAACAGCCGTGATATTGATATACGGTATTGGTTTCTGGACAGTATCCATCTACCGGAGCTCCTAAAATCCATCTTTCACCTCCGTGTCCGCACTGTTCGTGGTGAATGTGAATTCCCTCCCGCTTTTCCACAGAATACATCCAATCGATCGCCCCATAAACTGTTAGAACCTTTTGGGTAAAAGCTTTCTCGAACGACGAACGCGGGCGCTCTAAATAATTACCATCACATATTACTTTTGTCTCACCTCTCATACATGTTGGTCCGTGTCTCTTCATATTACTCGCTTTCGTGAATTTCTGCTTGCAATTATCGCAGGCGTAAATTTTAGATAGGTTTTTAAGGTTTTTTATCAGAAATGCGTGATTATTAAACAGTCCTATTGTCATTGGTTATTACCTATTGCCTTATAGTGCGCTGGTACCTTTTTCAACCACCATACATTACATTCAGTGGGTTGATATACTTCTATACCGATTTTAAAAAACTCTTCAACCTTTTTCAGGTCTGAAAAAGAAATTGGTGAAACCACATTACTACCGAAATATTGCTTACTAAGTTCTTTCGCCTTTTCTGTACATCTGTCAGGTCTGATCTTTTTATCAAGGTGCATAGCTAGACACCTGAACAGACAAAGATCGTCATTATACTTATCTAAAGAATACATACCTTTTCTATTCCTCAACCATTCTGGAAGTTCTCCTCCTGCTGCTTCTTTGGATTGTAGTCCCAAATCTATTCCCCTACTACCCTGTATTAGCTTTACAAAAACCTCTACCCATCTTACAAACTTCCACTTTGTATTCGGTCTGTCTATTTTATCGGACATTATTCGTGTTTGCTCCTTATCTGACAGCCATTTTTTAACGGTTTTCATTGATGATAGTGGTTCGCTACCACCGAGATTTTTGTGAAATATTATAGTTTTAGGTTTTCCATTTTTAATTTCCTCCATATGTTCTAGCTTGTAAGAATATGAATATCTCAAATAAAAATTGGTTGTTAGATACGGAGCGAGTTTATCAGACATGCGTTCAGACTCGTTAATGTTAATGTTTTTACGAAAGGATAATGTAACTACCCGTCTTCAATTTTCTACCTTTTCCAATGTTTCATCGTGAGCCCCCAATATTTCTTCACCTTTTTCCACTATCGCGCTAACGATAGATTTTTTCTTATTATTATTTTGGCGTCTAATTTGGGACAAATTATTTGTGCTTGAAGGTTTGATTACACTAGCCCTTAACCCCGCAATACTTTCTTTTTGAATTCTGTTACCTACTTCCTCCGCTTTGGATATATCTTTAAAGGCTCCTCGTTTGTGGGCGCGGTAAACCGCTTCATAAACGCCTCATTCTTTGTGGCATTTATCAGCTTTGTCAACCCCCTAACTCAACCGTTTACTATAAGTAATCCCTAGAGATTCGGCTTCTCTTCTCAAACTTTCTATTTCTGCTCTAGTTTCTGACGTTATCATATTTTCTGTAATATACTTTTGTATAACCTATGAAATTTATCTGTTCAATTGGTCTTGAAAACATTATGTTTTTTTCACTTCTAATTGAATATAAACATAAACATATACATTATAATGGAGTGTGAGACTTGTTGTAAGACGTTTACGCGTAAAGAATATCTACGAAGGCATCTAGCGAGACGTAGAAAAATTCCTTGTGTCCCCCCGCAATTTCAATGCCCCAGATGCCCTTGTAAATTCGTTAGTGCCCAAACTCTTTGTAGACATAAGCAACTACGCTGTCAGGTGGCTACAGGTGAACGTGGTAGACTAGAGCTGGTAGAATTAGTTGCTGATCTACGGAATCAATTAGCTATATCGGAGGTGGAAAATATGGAGTTGGAATATAGACTATTGCGTGAGGACGCATTTAAATCGGAAACTTATTAGAATAAATTCATAAATTTACTGTCGTAAAAACATCATGTATTTATGACAACGAGATAAAAATAAATCCTTTTTAAGACTATTGTTTTATCTGTTCAATTGGACGTGAAAACAACATGATGTATTTATGACACCAATTTTAGATTTTTCGTGGTTGGTGGGAGACAATTTCCTCGTTAACCAATTTTTGATTTTTCGGGGGTGGTGGGGGTAGTATAAAGGGTTATAAATGATGCCACCGCAGGTGGTATCATTTTGACTCCCTTTATACTACTGCGATGGTAATCACCCAAAAGGACCTCGTCTGTCAACGCGACCGTCTGATTGTCCAAGGATCGGACGAACTTAGCGTTCGACAGATAATGCTAACTGACCCGGGCGACTTCATCGAAAAGGTCGCTCTTGAATAGCGGAAGGACGACAGCCTGAAGATACTAAGACGATGGTTGATCGACCAGTCAGCACCATCGTCCACAGAGCTGCTACTAGCCAGCCCTGCCCGAAAGTCATATTGGATGAACAAGAACGATTTCGTTCTCCAAGCCAACGCTGTATGGAAACGAACGGATGGTGAAAAAACGATGTTGGTTGTGCCAGAAGCCATGCAAGAAGCTGTCTTAACGGCTTGCCATGACCCCCCGTCTAGTTTAGTTAGTTAGTTTATTTGGTTGATGTAGGCCTCTGGCTCATAACATGTACATTTGAACAAATATCAATGAATATCTAATGAAATTATAATGTGTTGCGTCTGTTTAACAAATGGTAAACATATATGGAAATTGTGTAAATCGTTTCATGATTATTTGAACCCAAAATTCTATAAAAGTCATCCAAAGACCTGTTGGAACACAGATGAGCAGGTAGGTGTATAAATCTGATGTCGTCGTATAAATTACAGTGGACAAACGAATGATGACCATCTATGGGTAACCAAGGGGAAAACAGGACCGAAAAAAAGAAGGCGGGAGAAACGCCGGGGAGGGAAGCCATAGAAGATAGCCAGATGCCCATAATGGCTATGACGATCTCGACGGACCAGACGCCCCCAATAGCAGTGATTGAGCCCCAAATTGCACCAGCGGCTCGAATCCGGCTGACGACACCGGACAAATGAATGTTGTCTATACAGTCCCTGACGGGCTTCCAGTAACAGCTGTCCCAGTGACTTGTGCAGATGGCGTTGGACCAGCGACCGCCGGCATCTGCACATATGGCGGTTGAACCCATGGAGTTTCAACAGATGGGGAAACATAGCAGGGACCGGCTCGGAGCCCCTGTACTACTCCTCGACTACACGGGGACCCCCAGTTCGGGCTACAGTGACATAATTTTGTCTCTAGCAGATAGCCCTACGTGCAGCGAGGAGGACCGTCTACTCCAAGCCGAGAAGTGTATTCCGGGGGTAGCGGTTCCGTCGCCTAAAGAGGCCGCAACATGGGCAGCAGCGGCGGTGGTAGCGGAAAGTCAAACCGAGAATCCCACAGCAGTGGCCCTGACCTTTGCACAGGTCGTGGTGGTCGGGATATCGACTGCATCCACCGAGCGAGTTTCACCACCTCCGCGCTCTAAATTGGGCACTACGAGAGATATCCAACATCAGGGGTTTGACAGCCATTTCCATCTAGATCGGCTGTCAAGAGGTCTCTGTCAATCCTGGGACACCACCCTACGGACAAAATCATTCCCTACCGAGGTGCCGTCCAGGCAGCCAATCCACGTCACTAGGGGGGGGGGGGTGATGGTTTTCTTGACCCCGATGATTTTGACCATCTGCCAATCAACGACCGCCGGTTCGTCACCGCTGTGTGGATCCATCCCAAAAAGGCCCATATGTATACATAGACTGTGGCCCGGAAGATGGAGCAGCTCGTGAAGGCACGGTCCGTGAGGGCCCTAGGGGAGGTGGGTCTCGACCACTCTTGCCCTCTTGCCCACCTGGGCGTGGCAGGAAGAAGTGCTCGAGGAGGTGCTGGGCTTGTGTGACCCCCAACGCGTGTTGGTCCTCCATCTGAGGGGGACCAAAGAGGATCGGCACCAACGCGAGTTATCGGAAAAATGCCTGTGTATCGTCCGGAGACGTTGCAAACCGGAACATAAGATCCATCTGCATTGCTTCAGTGGCGGGTTGTAGCAACTGCAAGAATGGAGAAGTGCCTTCTGGAACTGTTACTTCGGATTCCTAAACTCTGGATTCCATAAGATAGTTTCTCGCATTGAATATCACACCGTAATCCGTTTATCATAGTACACAAGACTGCCTGCCTGGTGCCTCGTCCAATCAGAAGCTCCCAAATCGGTCAGGTGACCAGGGCAGCGCGCGTTCTGTAGAAAGGCTCTAAAGTGCGGTATCAAGGCCGGTGGAAGCTAATTACCACAGTATCCCGAATGTATAACACATAACTCACATGGCTCCATGATAGTGTATCCATGCTGGATATAACACATAACTCACATGATTTCATGATGGAGTATCCCGCATGTATAACACATAACTCAGATTGCTCCATAATGGAATATCCCGCATGTTTTACACATAACTCACATTGCTCCATGGTGGAGTATCCTTTCCTGTGGAGGACAACGAGACCAACAATGAGAGCGATGACAATCAGTGCCGCTACTGACCCTCCCACGGCTGGTCCTGTAGCCGAGGCTGTCTGCCCATGCCCATCTGTAGTATAGCGCAGCTGATATGTGGCAGTGACTGGATAAATTGGGCTTATCTGATGCGGAATCCCGTGATGAAACAGATGAGGAAAAACTAGACTAAGTTTAACTGTATATTTGTATCGTATTTCAGTTGAAAACAGATGGGTGATTATAATACTGACTAAACGATTATTAGTTACTTTTTCAGTATTATATACATGTTTTTCAATAGATGGGTAATGATTTATTTTATGTAAATTAATTTCACTAATTATGCTCAATTAACAAAAAAAAACACATAAAGTATTACACCGTGCGACATTATGCCAACTCAAATGTTGTCCCCTGACAGTTTCTGATTGTATGATAATGTACATGAATGAAACACGTGTTTATTTATTTTCAAAGTTCATCAAATAACAAGAGCTGTAGGAGAACAGCATTGCTCGACTACAAGGGTTGTCGATGTACACATAGCTTGACAAATAAAAACCGCATAAAAACCTTAACCAAGGTTGACTAAAAACCTTAACCAAGGGAAATTAACTAAGTAATTCAAGGTTAAATGTAGGTCAATGTCAGATAAAGGTCAGGGGTTATTGATGTAAATCACTAGGAGATGAAGTTTTCCAAGTATGGTTGCTGTAGGCCCAGGATTATTCGATATACTAGCTTGACTAAAAACCTTAACCAAGGGGAAATAACTAAGTAATCCAAGGGTAAAAGTATGTCAAAGTCAAATTTATGTCAGGGATTATTGATGTACATCACTAGGAGATGAAGTTGTCCAAGTATGGTTGCTGTAGGCCCAGGAGTATTCCATATACAAGCTTGACTATAAACCTTAACCAAGTTTGAGTACAAACCTTAACCAAGGGGAAATAACTAAGTAATTCAAGGTTAAATGTAGGTGAAGGTAAAATATAGGTCAGGGGTTATTGATGTACATCCCTATGAGAAAAAAGTTATCCAAGTATGGTGTCTGTATGCACAATAGTATTCCATCTACAAGCTTGACTAAAAACCTTAACCAAGGCTGACTAAAAACCGTAACCAAGGGGAATTAAGTAAGTAATTCAAGAGGAAATGTAGGTCAAGGTCAAATATAATCAGGGGTTATTGATGTACATCACTAGGAGATGAAGTTGTCCAAGTATGGTAGGTGTAGGGTTAGCAGTATTCCATATACAAGCTTGACTAAAAACCTTAACCAAGGCGTGACGGTGACGCCGACGCCGACGCCGGGGTTACTACATAAGCTCTAACTATTCTTCGAATAGTCGAGCTAAAAATGGTGCAGTTTACTGTACATGAAGCGAAATAACACATATTTTATATCTGAGACATTGGGAATAGAGTTAATCTAAACCCACGCAACAGCTGCTACTAACTTAATGTACTTGTGGTGACGTTAAACACGGCGGTGTACGGGCTAGTACCCTCGCTGTTGTAGGCGTGGATCCTGAAGAAGTAGAGCTGTCCGGGACTGAGCGAGTCCACCGATAGGAAGTGGCGATCCCCACTGGAACTGTTTCCCGTGTCCAGGCTGCTGCCATTGGTCCATGCCTCTCCGTCCGTACTGTACTGTACAACAAACGTCTGGCCCAGATTGCCGTGAAACCCCAGATTCCATGATACGTTCACACTCGTCGTGAGGACTTTCTCTATCCTCGGGTCTTTAGGCGTATCTGGTGGGCCTGTGGGAAGAGTAGATGTGCATCAGGATATACACTTGCTGCCAACACCATGTTCCCAGCCAGCTGCCAACATATACAGGGCAGGCCTATCAACATTAATCCACTATCTGTGTCACCATGTACAATAATCAAGATCTACACTTGCTGCCAATGCCATGTTGCCAGCCAACTGCAAACATATACAGGGCGTGCCTATCAACATTAGTCCACTATCTGTGTAACCTTGACCAATAATCAGGATCAACATTTGCTGTCAATGTCATGTTTCAGGCCAACTGCCAACTGCATACAGGGTGGGCCTATCAACATTAGTCCACTTTCTGTGTCACCATGTACAATAATCATGATCTACATTTGCTGTCAATGTCATGTTCCCAGCCAACTGCCATCATATACAGGGCAGGCCTATCAACATTAGTCCACTATCTGTGTAACCATGTACAATAATCAGGATCTACACTTGCTGCCAATGCCATGTTGCCAGCCAACTTCAAACATATACAGGGCGTGCCTATCAACATTAGTCCACTATCTGTGTAACCTTGACCAATAATCAGGATCAACATTTGCTGTCAATGTCATGTTTCCAGCCAACTGCCAACTGCATACAGGGTGGGCCTATCAACATTAGTCCACTTTCTGTGTCACCATGTACAATAATCATGATCTACATTTGCTGTCAATGTCATGTTCCCAGCCAACTGCCATCATATACAGGACGGGCCTATCAACATTAGTTCACTATCTGTGTAACCATGTACAATAATCAGGATCTACACTTGCTGTCAATGTAATGTTCCCAGCCAGCTGCCAGCATATACAGGGCGTGCCTATCAACATTAGGCCACTATCTGTGTCACCATGTACAATAATCAGGATCTACACTTGCTGTCAATACCATGTTCCCAGCCAGCTGCCAACATATATAGGGCGTGCCTATCAACATTAGTCCAATATCTGTGTAACCATGTACAATAATCAAGATATACACTTGCTGTCAATGTAATGTTCCCAGCCAGTTGCCAACATATACAGGGCGTGTCTATCAACATTAGTCCACTATCTGTGTAACCATGTACAATATTCGGGATCTACACTTGCTGTCAATGCCATGTTCCCAGCCAGCTGCCAACATATACAGGGCCTGCCTATCTAGTCCACTATCTGTGTTTAAACCGTAAACGCAGTGCCTATGTGCCGTGAAACACGGTGCAGTGAAACATATTTGATATCCTGTCAATACGACCTCGTCACAAGTCATACGCATCATTCGTGTTGGTGACTACTTTATCAATACTGTATCCTTGGTGAGTTGACTGAATAGTCTGATGAAAATGGAACTGTTTACAGTTTCATTACGACCCTCTATTTCCAATTGTGTTTGCTGTCTAGCCTATCCATTCCGTGTGCCATTCAGACCCGACTGACGTCATAAGTATAAGTACGTAAATAAGTATACTACGTCATTTAAATTAAAAATGGCTGCTCCCAGTGATTCCAGTCAGGTAAGGAAATAAACGACCAAAAGTGTTGTTTGTGTTGTTGATTTTTATTCTGGACAGATTGCAATCGTTGCAGAACCTGCCCCGAATGAAAATGGATGGGTCGGGTGAATTTTGAGAGTGTATTTCGTTGAGAAAAAAAGCTGTAATTTCACATTATCGGAGACGAAATACAAAGTAACGACAGAACATTCATCTGCCTGAAGTACACATGTTTTAATGGCTAATTCGGGATGCATGGATTGAGTTGGTCGCCATTCTGCATATAATTATATCGTAAGGCCGCCATAAAAATAATATTAATATTTGTACTAGTATAAGATTATTCTGTACATATTTCGATGAATAAAGTTCCTAAAGTCTAAAACAATTATTGATCAATTTACTGTCATGACTGTTGATTAAGGGATTTTACAACCATCACACATCGACTATATTGTTTGTCAGAGGTTGGTAAGCAATTTGAACACCTATGTATACAAAAGAAAAGTTTGCATCTGGATGTCACAGGGTGAGAAAAATGTGCACCGGCCCGGGGGTCTAACCCGGGACCTCTGGTTTACTGTACCATCGCCCTAACCGACTGAGCTAGCCGGGAACGAATACACATTTCTTCCCCACAGTGAGTTACGTACCATGACATACTTCCCCGCCAAATTGGAATTCGTCCCCGAATTCTATATTTAATTCGTCTCTGAATTCCATATTTTTGGTACATTTTGGGTAGTATATATATCAGTCACGGTCCCTCGTTGGGCGCCAAATGTCACAGGGTGAGAACAATGTGCACCGGCCCGGGGCTCGAACCCGGGACCTCTGGATTACCGTACCATCGCTCTAACCGACTGAGCTAGCCGGGCGCGAATACACATATTCTCCCCATAGTGAGTTACGTACCGCGACATATTTTTATTTTTTGATGACTGGGCACGAAAAAGTCGTGCCTCACGGCAAACCACACACGTTGTGTCTCTATGGTCATTGTGTGAATTGATAGATTGACAGAAGGAACACCGGCTAAGAAAAGCGGCCTTACGATGGCTAGAATAGCCCGGACCAGTCTGCACATTCGCGCAGTTTTATCATTGCATGTGTTGGTCGCCATTCGATCAATACCATTTCCTATATTTACTACATGTCACCAATGTAGCAGTTGTTGATGTTTTGCGATCAGCGAAATGGTTACATGTATAACATAAAACGCTAATTTGGAAGGTGAATGATGCTACAGGTACACATATTCGCCTTACAAATACTGCAAGGTCCTTCTCCGTGTCAGTGACGCATATGTAATCACAAATCGTGGTAATGACGTGGACAGATGTATAAACAAAAGTATATATATAGACGGGCGGCTGACATGTCCGAACTATAGTGTAGAACATTGTTGAAATACTTTAAATAAAAGCTTACCTGGTGAATCTCCCACACGTAGTCTACAGTATGTTTCTTTTTACGTATAGTTTAGCACGTAGAAAGACAATTTTCAACAACACAAATAGGGATATAATTGAGGGGCGTTCAGTAAGTAACAGAAAAGTGTTTAAAACCTACACCCACTCGTGAAGTGGCATATTTCATCAGGTCTCAAATACAGTGCAATATAGAGAGAGGATCTTACTTGCGTGATGATTTACTATGACAATTATTAACGAGTTTACTGATGTCATAAGAGGCTATGCTCAGTTTCTTTATAAATCAGTCAAGGAGCTTCAATACATATAATAGTACATAAACACAAATGTTCGATTTGCTTTATTGCAGGAGCACAGCATTATACTAAGCATATACTGGTTACATAATGTGTTTTATTGTACCCGTCTGATTTGCACATTTATTACACTAGTGTATAATAATATTGAATATAAACTAGTGCCGGCCTTTTATAACATACGAGTCGAACTTAAGCTATGCTTATTGATAACTTGTGATCAGTGCATATTTAAGCTACAATAAAATAGCTGTAACGTTTTTATTTGGCTCGAGAACATTGTTCACTTGATCCCAGTTATACAAAAATATGACATAATATGTTTTACGCTCCTAGGAAAGTCAAATTTATGCATTATAATAATAAAATACATGTACACGTGGACTGTCATACAACTATGATATACATGTATTCTGAATTTTGACTGAGAATAGTTTATTATCGTACAAAAGGGCATGTTTCATTGTTGAATGACAACTGCCTCAACCACTTAAGTTCAATCACTTAAGTTGGTTTATTACTGAAACTGCATGTGAAAATATAGTGGCTAAACATATGAAGGATTAAATTGTAAATGATGTGAACTCTACAGAGACCCAACGGATGATATATGACAAAAGAGATGTTCTAACGTATTTTAAAGAAACATTGTCTCACATGATGTCTCAGATGATGTCGAAGATATTCAATGTTCCTCTAATTTTCGCTTTATTGACTCCAAATGTCATATACAAGGACAAGGACTGTGTGTTTTCTTATATACAATGTACTACAATTGACTCTGATGAAGAGGGGAGATAAGTTGGTAACGCTTTTCCGTTCGCTATTTCAGTACAAGGAAGCACACTTTGTGAAACATAACATTTTTTAGTTTGCAATCAAAATACTGTTCCACACATATAATATGTTGCTATTTATAGACACATGTGGAATTAATTAAACTAAATAACAAGAGCTGTAGGAGAACAGCATAGCTCAACTACGAGGGTTGTCGATGTACACATATATAGAAGCTTGACTAAAAATCTTAACCAAGGCGTGACGGTGACGCCGATGCCGACGCCGACGCCGACACCGACACCGACGCCGACGCCGACGCCGACGCCGACGCCGACGCCGACGCCGACGCCGACGCCGACTCCGACTCCGACTCCGACTCCGACGCCGACGCCGACTTCGACGCCGACGCCGACGCCGACGCCGGAGTGACTATATAAGCTCTCCATATTCTTCGAAAAGTCGAGCTAAAAATAGTACCATCGACTGTCAACAATGATTTGGTATAATCAACATATTTTACCAAATACTGAATCTTTTTAAAGCACGATTTGGTTAAGACAGTCCATGTGCATCTACCATTGAATTATTGCTTCCTCAATTAAACATGTTTTATCACTTTATGCACATACCTAAGACCACGTGTCTTTACATGTGATTGCTGTTTTAATTATGCTAATAGTTTTTAGTGAATGTCATTTCATTTTATTGGTATCATGTATGTGTTGGGAAATTTATTATTGAACACCCCTCGTAAATCACTTTTATAACTGACCATCCAATAATAAATGTATGCATTTATATGCTGCACGTGCAGGTACATTTATATGCGCTGCACCAGGCGATGAGAGGCCCTTCAATTACAACTATATTCTATATGGCCTGGTGCTTATCACGTCGATGTTTTGACAGAGAACTGCTGAACGTAAACGTGGTGGGCTATGTATGTACACACGTCTAAACCGGACACCCTGGGGACCTCATTGCGTTTCATGTATATGGCATTGATTGTAGTTTCTTCATGGTTTAAAATAAGAACAAATCTGCATGGACTGTTTAATTATCCCCTTGTCGATAGACAAGAGGAGATATAGCGTTATTCCATATACTGCGTACCTACGTACATGCATACGTACGTTAGTAACACCTTTCATTTTTCAAAAACTCATGAACCGTTTCACCGATTTTGATAATATTTGGCCACAATGTGATCGTGCTTTTGTATGCATGCTGCCCACATCCGACCGCCCAAGGTCAAGGTCACTGAGGACTTATGTTCACCTTGTTTGTAATAAAACAACTTTGTAAGGCAATACTGTTAAAGTCCTTATTTCATTATCAAGGCTGTCAGTACGACCGCCCAAGGTCAAGGTCACCGAGGACTTATGTTTTTTATTATTATCAAGGCGTACAGCTTCGTTTAACGTTTATTGTTACACTGGTACCTATCCAAGATGGAAACCCTGCGGACCTCCCAGGGTGACGGTTTTCGAGATGTTCCACTGTACTATTTACTTATTTGTTATCGGGAAACGAGCTTTGTATTGATCCAATACGTACGGACTGATAACATACTACCGTATAAGGAATCGACCTGATACGAATATCCGGGTTACAACGAATTGAAAAGTGGCGTTCTATTCGAACGACGTCACATGACGTTACCGAACGACGTCAGACTAATCACGTAACGTGAACAAGTCCGCGTTATTTTCAACGAAAACTGTTTTAAATTTGACTTGCATAAAACGTTACCTGATAAAAAAATATAGTCTAGTATCTTTCGATATCAAGATAATGAGGCTCGGCTCGGAAACGGTATACATGTAGTCTTGCCTGATTAACTGGTATTTCAAACTACACTAACCTGGTATTCTCTGTGAATTAGTATGATTTATGCAAGCATGTTCCAATGCATATTATACAGCATAATTATTGAGTGCTTGCTTGGTATATGTATACGTTCGACATCAAACACAAATAATAATGAAAAATGTGTCAATGGGACATGTAATACTATAATCCCACTGGCACATGCGTACATGGATGTTATTGATCGGCTGTCATAACTGTAGAGACAGTTCCTTTAAAGGTACATGCCCACTCAGTAGGGACAACATGCTATTTATATCAAATACATCATCTGAGGCATTTTCTGGCAACATAAACATTCAATACATTCCCCATTACCCCACGTATTGATTGGCATTATTATACATTTTATATCGGGCGTAAATTTCCACACTGATATCAGGGGCGATACTCGTGTTTCCTTAAAATGTTTACGGAAATTACTATTTATTCTCTGTATTTACATTTTAATGTGCAATGATCATACTTTATAATCTGTCAACAATATTATTTTTTCAGGTGACGCATTTAATTAGAATAAATAATTAAAAATTATTATGCCTCATTTGCATATGAAAATAGCCTGATACCACCGCGCGTCACTATCAGTAAAATAAATAATACGAAATGATTATATCTGTATAGCGGGCACTCGTAATTTTTAGAACTGGTGGAATAGTGACACAATTATACACTTATTTAATTCCTTTACAGAACAGTCTGTGCCTACTGAGTTGGCATGCACCTTTAATGTCAAATGCAAATTAAACATTTCCACTGAATACAAACAAACGGTAGTCAGTAAGTAGATGTGTAAGTCAGTTACTGCTCTAATCGAGGTGTTTCATGTTCCATGGGCACATGTAGGTTGTTCAAACTCATGAACACCTCGATTAGGGCAGTAACTATTACTTCTTTATTGAACTATGTTTTGAGCGCCAATAAGTGTTTGATGCAATTCGGTTCTAACTTATTATTATATCTCGCTTTAGAAGGTTAAATTAACTAAATTAAGTTGAATAAATAGAGGATATTCATATTTTTGCAACGAATATGACATATATGTACATCGAGTGGTGTGAAATGTCCATATTAGGCACTCGTGAAATATGGACATTTCACACCACTCGATGAACATATATGTCATATTCGTTGCAAACATACGAATATTCTATTTACTATATACCTCTACATGGAAATTAGCAGTTCTTTTAGACTGTGTACGGTATTGAATGTGTATTTGCAGCCTATTTGTAGTCCGGCACTGCAAGATGCGCGTTATGAATATAGATAGCGGAAGTAGTCGTATTTTCACCGGAAGTTGTTTATTTCATCGATGAGAACATATGACTTTTATTTACATCGTATAACTATGTATTTCATGGGTAGGTATATAATAAATGCTGATTTAGAATGGTGACTGGATAAATAGAACAGTAGGTTAATTAGTGCATAGCCTCGCCAATCCAGTTTACTAAGCCCGGCGAGATAGTTTTTCACATTCACGGCACTAACCTACTATTTTCTATAACCATGCACAATAATCAGGATTTACAATTACTACCAATGTCATGTTCCCAGCCAACTGCCAACATATACAGGGCGGGTCTATCAACATTAGTCCGCAATCAGTGTCATCATGTACAATAATCAGGATCGACACTTGCTGTTAATGCCATGTTCCCAGCCAGCTGCCAACATATGCAGGGCGGGCCTATCAACATTGGTCCACTACCTGTGTAACCATGTACACTAATCAGGATCAACACTTGCTGCCAATACCATGTTCGCAGACAGCTGCCAACATATACAGGGCGGGCATATGAACATTAGTCCAATATATGTGTAACCATGTACAATAATCAGGATCTACACTTGCTGCCAATGCCATGTTCCCAGCCAGCTGCCAACATATGCAGGGCGGGCATATAAACATTAGTTTACTATCTGTGTAACTATCTACAATAATCATGATCTACACTTGCTACAATGTCATGTTCCAAGCCAGCTGCCAACATATACACGGCATATGAACATTATTCCACTATCTGTGTAACCATGTACAATAATCACGATTTACACTTGCTGTCAATGCCCTGTTCCCAGCCAGCTGCAAACATATTGAGGGCATGCCTATCAACATTAGTCCACTACCTGTGTAACCATGTAAACTAATCAGGATATACACTTGCTGTCACTGCCCTGTTCCCAGCCAGCTGCAAACATATTGAGGGCGTGCCTATCAACATTAGTCCCCTATCTGTGTCACCATGTACAATAATCAGGATCTACACTTGGTGCCAATGCCATGTTCCCAGCAAGCTGCAAACATATTGAGGGCGTGCCTATCAACATTAGTCCACATTCTGTGTAACCATGTACAATAATCAGGATATACACTTGCTGTCAATGCCATGTTCCCAGCCAGCTGCCAACATAAACAGGGCGTGCCTATCAACATTAGTCCAATATCTGTGTAACCATGTACAATTATCAAGATCTACACTTGCTGTCAATGTAAAGTTCTCAGCCAGTTGCCAACATATACAGGGCGTGCCTATCAACATTAGTCCACTATCTGTGTAACCATGTACAATAATCAGGATCTACACTTGTGTCAATGCCATGTTCCCAGTCAGTTGCCAACATATACAGGGCGTGTCTATCAACATTAGTCCACTATCTGTGTAACTATGTACACTAATCAGGATCTACACTTGCTGCCAATGCATGTTCCCAGCCAATTGGCAACATATACAGGATGTGCCTATCAACATTAGTCTACTACCTGTGTCACCATGTACAATAATCAGGATATACACTTGCTGCCAATGTAATGTTCCCAGTTAACCGCCAAAATATAAAAGACGGGCCAACGAACATTAGCCCACTGTTTGCGTCAACGTGTACAATAATCAGGATCTACAATTGCTGCCAATGCCATGTTCCCAGCCAACTGCCAGCATATTAAGGGCGTGTCTATCAAGATTAGTCCACTATCTGTGTCACAATGTACAGTAATCAGGATTTACACTTGCTGTCAATGCCATGTTCACAGCCAACTGCCAACATGATCAGGGACAGTCTATCAACTTTAGTTCACTATCTGTGTCACCATGTACAATACACAGGCTCTACACTTGCTGCCAATGTCATGTTCCCAGCCAACTGCCAACATATACAGGGCGTGCCTATCAACATTAGTCCACGATCTGTGTAACCATGTGCAATAATCAGAATCTACACTTGATGCCAATGACATGTTCTCAGCCAGCTGCCAACATATACTGGGCGGGCCTATCAACATTAGTCCACTATCTGCGTCACCATATACACTAATCAGGATCAACACTTGCTGCATATGCCATTTACCCAGCAGACTGGCAACAATTACAGGGTCGGCCTATCAACATTAGTCCACAATCTGTCTAACCATGTACAATAATCAGGATCTACACTTGCTGCCAATGCATGTTCCCAGCCAATTGGCAACATATACAGGACGTGCCTATCAATATTAGTTTACTATCTGTGTCACCATGTACAATAATCAGGATATACACTTGCTGCCAATGTCATGTTCCCAGTTAACTGCCAAAATATACGGGACGGGCAAATCAACATTAGTGCACTGTTTGCGTCAACATGTACACTAATCAGGATCTACAATTGCTGCCAATGCCATGTTCCCAGCCAATTGCCAGCATATTATGGGCGTGTCTATTAACATTAGTCCACTATCTGTGTCACAATGTTCACTAATCAGGACCTACACTTGCTGTCAATGCCATGTTCGCAACCAACTACCAACATGATCAGGGCGAGTCTATCAACATTAGTCCACTATCTGTGTCAGCATGTACAATACACAGGCTCTACACTTGCTGTCACTGCCATGTTCCAAGTCAGCTTCCAACATATACCGCGCGGTCATATCAACATTAGTCCACAATTTGTGTAACCATGTACAATAATCAGGATCTACACTTGCTGCCAATACCATGTTCCCAGCCAGCTGCCAATATATACAGGGCGTGCCTATCAACATTAGTCCACAATCTGTGTAATCATGTGCAATAATCAGGATCTACAATTGCTGCCAATGCCATGTTCCCAGTCAGCTGGCAACATATACAGGGCGTGCGTATCAACATTAGTCCACTATCTGTTTCACCATGTACAATAATCAGGATCTACACTTGCTGCCAATACCATGTTCCCAGCCAGCTGCCAATATATACAGGGCGTGCCTATCAACATTAGTCCACAATCTGTGTAATCATGTGCAATAATCAGGATCTACAATTGCTGCCAGTGCCATGTTCCCAGTCAGCTGGCAACATATACAGGGCGTGCCTATCAACATTAGTCCACTATCTGTTTCACCATGTACAATAATCAGGATCTACACTTGCTGCCAATACCATGTTCCCAGCCAGCTGCCAATATATACAGGGCGTGCCTATCAACATTAGTCCACAATCTGTGTAATCATGTGCAATAATCAGGATCTACAATTGCTGCCAATGCCATGTTCCCAGTCAGCTGGCAACATATACAGGGCGTGCCTATCAACATTAGTCCACTTTCTGTTTCACCATGTACAATAATCAGGATCTACACTTGCTGTCAACGCCATGTTCCCAGCCAGCTGCCAGCATATACAGGGCGTGCCTATCAACATTAGTCCACTATCTGTGTAACCATGTACAATAATTAGGATCTACACTTGCTGCCAATGTATGTTCCCAGTCAATAGTCAACATATACAGGACGTGCCAATCAACATTAGTCTACTATCTGTGTAACCATGTACAATAATTAGGATCTACACTTGCTGCCAATGTATGTTCCCAGTCAATAGTCAACATATACAGGACGTGCCTATCAACATTAGTCCACTATCTGTGTAATCATGTACAATAATTAGGATCTACACTTGCTGCCAATGTATGTTCCCAGTCAATAGTCAACATATCAGGACGTGCCAATCAACATTAGTCTACTATCTATGTAACCATGTACAATAATTAGGATCTACACTTGCTGCCAATGTATGTTCCCAGTCAATAGTCAACATATACAGGACGTGCCAATCAACATTAGTCTACTATCTGTGTCACCATGTACAATAATCAGGATATACACTTGCTGCCAAAATATAAAGGACGGGCCAACCAACATTATTCCACTGTTTCTGAATCAGAATCTACACTTGATGCCAATGGCATGTTCCCAGCCAGCTGCCAACATATACAGGGCGGGCCTATCAACATTAGTCCACTATCTGCGTCACCATATACACTAATCAGGATCAACACTTGCTGCCTATGCCATTTACCCAGCCGACTGGCAACAATTACAGGGCAGGCCTATCAACATTAGTCCACATTCTGTCTAATCATGTACAATAATCTGGATCTACAATTGCTGCCAATGTCATGTATGTTCCTGGTCAGCTGGCAACATATAGAGGGCGTGCCAATCAACATTAGTCCACTATCTGTGTAACAATGTAGAATAATCATGATCTACACTTGCTGTCAATGCCATGTTCACAGCCAACTGCCAACATGATCAGGGCGTGCCTATCAACTTTAGTTCACTATCTGTGTCACCATGTACAATACACAGGCTCTACACTTGCTGCCAATATCATGTTCCCAGTCAACTGCCAACATATACATGGCGTGCCTATCAATATTAGTCCACGATCTGTATAACCATGTGCTGCCAATGCATTGTTCCCAGCCAATTGGCAACATATACAGGACGTGTCTATCAACATTAGTCCACTGTCTGTGTAGCCATGTACAATAATCAGGATCTACACTTGCTGCCAATATCATGTTCCCAGCCAACTGCCAACATATGCATGGCGTGCATATCAACATTAGTCCATGATCTGTGTAAGCATGTGCAATAATCAGAATCTACACTTGATGCCAATGACATGTTCCCAGCCAGCTGCCGATATATACAGGGCAGGCCTATCAACATCAGTCAACTATCTGTGTCATTATGTACAATAATCAAGATCTACACCTGCTGCCAATGCCATGTTCCCAGCCAGCTACCAACATATACAGGGCGTGCCTATCAACATTAGTCCATTATGTATGTAATCATGTACAATAATCAGGATTTACACTTGCTGCCAATGCCCTGTTGCCAGCCAACTGCCAACATATACAGGGCGTGTCTATCAACATTAGTTCACTATATGTGTTGCCATGTACAATAATCAGGATCTACATTTACTGCCAATGTCATGTTCCCAGCCAAGTGCCAACATATACAGGGCGTGCCTATCAACATTAATGCGCAATCTGTGTAACCATGTACAATAATCAGAATCTACACTTGATGCCAGTAACATGTTCCCAGCCAGCAGCCAACATATACAGGGCGTACCTATTAACATGTGTCCACTATCTGTGTAACCATGTACAATAATCAGTATCTACACTTGCTGCCGATGCCATGTTCCCAGCCAGCTGCCAACATATACCGGACTGAATATCAAGATTAGTCAACTATCGTTGTAACCATGTACAATAATCAGGATCTACACTGTAGGTACCAGCCAGCTGCCAACATATACAGGGCTGCCTATCAACATTAGTCCACTATCTGTTTAACCATATACAATAATCAGGATATACACTTGATGCCAATGCCATGTTCCCAGACAACTGCTAAAATATACAGGGCGAGCCTATCAACATTAGTCCCCTAACGGTGTCAACATGTGCTAAAATCTGAAACTACACTTGCTGCCAATTCCATGTTCCCAGCCAACTTCCAACATATACATGGCGTGCCTATCAACATTAGTCCACTATCTGTGTCACCATGTACAATAATCCGGATCTACACTTGCTGACAATGCCATCTTCCAGGCTGCCAACATATACAGGGTTTGCCTATCAACATTACTCCACTATCTGTGTCACCATGTGCAATAATCAGGATCTACACTTGCTGCCAATGTCATGTTCCCAGCCAACTGCCAATATATAGCGGGCTGTCTGTCAAGATTAGTCAACTATCTGAGTAACAATGTACAATAAACAAGATCTACACTTGCTGCCAATGCCATGTTGCCAGCCAGCTGCCAACATATACAGGGCGTGTCTATCAACATTAGGTCACTATCTGTGTAGCCATGTGCAATAATCAGGATCTACACTTGCTTCCAATGTCATGTTTCCAGCCAACTGCCAACATATACAGGGCGTGCCTATCAACATTAGTCCACAATCTGTGTAACCATGTGCAATAATCAGAATCTACACTTGATGCCAATGACATGTTCCCAGCCAGCTGACAACATTAACAGGGCGTGCCTATTAACATGTGTCCACTATTTGTGTAACCATGTACAATAATCAGGATCTACACTTGCTGCCGATGCCATGTTCCCAGCCAGCTGCCAACATATACCGGGCTGCCTATCAAGATTAGTCAGCTATTGTTGTAACCATGTACAATAATCACGATATACACTTGCTGTCAATGCCATGTTCCCAGCCAGCTGCCAACATATACAGGGCGTGTCTATCAACATCAGTCCACTGTCTGTGTCACTATGTACAATAATCAGGATCTACACTTGCTGCCAATGCCATGTTCCCAGCCAGCTGCCAACATATACAGGGCGTGCCTATCAACATTAGTCCACTATCTGTGTCGCAATGTACAATAATCAGGATATACACTTGCTGTCAATGCCATGTTCCCAACCAGCTACCAACATATACCGGGCGTGCCTATCAACATTAGTCCACAATCTGTGTAACCATGTACAATAATCAGGATCTACACTTGATGCCAATGCCATGTTCCCAGCCCGCTGCCAAGATATACATGGCAGGCCTGTCAACATTAATCTACAATCTGTGTAACAAGTACAATAATCAGTATCTTCACTTGTTGCGAATGCCATGTTCCGAGCCAACTGCCAACATATACAGGGCGTGCCTATCAACATTAGTAAACTATATGTGTAACCATGTACAATAATCAGGATATACACTGACTGCCAATGCCATGTTACCAGCCAACTGCTAACATATACAGGGCGTGCCTATCAACATTTGTCCCCGATCTGTGTAACCAAGTGCAATAATCAGAATCTACAGCTGATGCCAATGACATGTTCCCAGCCAGCTGTCAACATATACAAGACGGGCCTATCAACATTAGTCCACTATCTGCGTCACCATATACACTAATCAGGATCAACACTTGCTGCCAATTGCCAACATTGCCAGTTGCCAACATATACAGGGCGTGCCTATCAACGTTAGTCCACTATCTTTGTAACCCTGTACAATAATCAAGATCTACACTTGCTGCCAATGCCACGTTCGCAGCCAACTGCCAACATATACAGGGCGTGCCTATCTACATTAGTCCACTATCTGTGTCACAATATACAATACTCAGGATCTACACTTGCTGTCAATGCCATGTTCCCAGCCAGTTACCAACATATACAGGGCGTGCCTATTAACATTAGTCCACTATCTGTGTCACAATGTACAATAATCAGGATCTGCACTTGTTGTCAATGTCATGTTCCCAGCCAACTGTCAACATATACAGGGAGGGCCTATCAACATTAGTCCACTATATGTGTAATCATGTACACTAATCAGGATCTACACTTGCTGCTAATGCTATGTTCCCAGCCAGCTGCCAACTTATGCAGGGCGTGCCTATCAACATTAGTCCACTATCTGTGTCACCATGTACAATAATCAGGATATAGACTTGCTGCAAATGCCATGTTTCCCGCCAACTGCCAACATATACAGGGCGGTGGGCTTATTAACATTAGTCCACTATCTGTGTAACCATGTACACTAATCAGGATCTACACTTGCTGCCAATGCCATGTTCCCAGCCAACTGACAACATATACAGGGCGGGCCTATCAACATTAGCCCACTATCTGTGTAACTATGTACACTAATCATGATCTACACTTGCTGCCAATGCCATGTTCCCAGCCAACTGCCAACATATATTAGGGAGGGAGGGCTGATCAACATTAGTCCAATGCCGTGTACGTGAGGACCAGACTTCTCCTCATCACGGCACATATCCGGTACAGTGAACAGTCGATTTCTGTAAATCAACCATGTATTAACTGTTTGACTTCCGCAAAACAAATAGATCCTGATCTGTCGGTGTGATCATTTTTAATAATCAGGTGAAAAGTAGGTTTCTTTGCCGGTAGGGCATTTACAATATTAACCATGTAGGTTAATGTGCTAATTTAAAAAAAACAAATATATTCATTGTATATTAGTTGTATATTAAATTGATACGAGATGCCATTATGACCACGTTATAGGAGGCCTTAGCTCCATAATACATACTGTAACAAATACAAATGTCATTCAGCTACAGAAGTTCTCAAGGTTATTCCAGACGTTCGGAAGATACAGCCTCAATAGCAAAACTATTTGAATGACACGTGTACGTCAGGTTTAGTCTGATCCTCAACTGTATCAAAATGCTCTCAATCCATCTAATAAACAAGAAACATGAGATGCCTCACTTACCGCAGTGATAGTAAATGAGTCAAAAGTACACAATTCTGAGTCCAAACGTGGGTGATAATCCATGGCCTGGTGTCAAATCAAACATCGAAATTCACTCTGCGCATCTACATATCATATACATATCATACATACACTACATACCAATTACCTCCAGTTAGTACGGTTAGTTTTAAGATGTACATTCAGACTTGCGAAATTCTAGGTTCAAAAGATAGAGATAATCCAGGACACATGGTTTAAATCAAAATATAGTTTCTACATCTACGTACCATATGGATACTACATACCAAGTATCAAGCCTCCAGCTTTTAAGAGTTATACGGCACGATAGTGAAATTATATGTCCAAAAGGGGAAGATAACACATGATACCGGGTCATTGACCTTGATCTTCGACATGGTGGGAGCATTGATGGGACGGGAAATGAATGTATGGATGATGACAAATATGCCCATGAACTTTCAAGCCAAATTTTCAGGTCAAGTTATAGCCAAATGGAAAACGTGACAGACAGATGGACAGATGGACAGATGGACGCGTAAAGTTTCTAGCTAAGAGGCTTATGTTGGCGCATGCTATTTCGATACTATTACCAGTGAATGTGACAGCCCTGGGTTTGAACGAAACAATACATAGTCAGATAGTAGAAAACTACGTGCATACTACCCGCTACAGTGCATACCGTTAGGCACCATCTGCCGATATACGATCGTCGTCCCCGCGGTATTGGTGATCTTCACGTGATAGGTGCCGAGTTCAGATTGACTGTTCAGTGTCAGGGTAACTGTAGCCGTGGTCCCCTGTGTTGTTACCATGGTGTCATGTATCGGCAGTTGTATCTGTGACGTCTCATTCATCACCACTCCGACTGACGCCGTCTGTGTGACGTTGTTGACAACCCGGTGACAGGTCACGGTGCTGTTGGCAACATTGGAGTAATAGGTCACACTGAAGCTGGATGGCACGCCAAGCTGGATGGCCACTGGTGGTACCAGCTGGGCTGTCCGGATAATGACCGGCTGGTCTGAAACAGGGTGATTATAAACATGGTACAATGCGGTAAACCAGGATTGCGGTTACATGGTATTGGTAACGTGTACTCAAGAAGACTGGTGAGGGTGAAATAATGATAATAAGATGTATTAAAGGTACTGTGTCTGAGATGAGGTTGGAAAGTGGGGTCTTCAGTTAGGAAAAAAACATTTAACTGAATATTTGTATTGGTTTCCTGAATATATGTGTCCATGTGAGTGATCTGAGAAAGTAAAAAAGATATTTAAAAAAAATATTTTATTATCAACAAGAAATGTGCCCTGTCGGCACACGAATGCCCCCAGTGGCAGATTGGAGAAACTGTGGCAAAGTTAATTAACCAAAGTGATAAGTATTCACAAGCAGGTCAAAAAGTATGATGCACTGAAATATTAAAGTAATCCATCAAGGACTGCACAGATATAAGGTATTTAAAAACAGATCTGCTATATGTACTTATTATATAGACGACAAAGGCCGACTGGAGGAACCACACAGGCTATGTGTACCTTTTAATAGACGATAAAGGCTGACTGGAGGGATCACAATGGCTAGATTATATAGACGACAAAGGCTGCCTAGAGATACCACAAAGGCTATATGTAATTATTATATAGGCGACAACGGTTGACTGGAGGAACCACAAATAATATATGTTCTTATCATACTTATTATATTGACGACAAAAGCTGACTGGAGGAACCACAAAGGCTATATGTACTTATTATATACACGTATGATCTCGTTCCTACGAGATAGCATCTCGGCCCAACGAGATAGCATCTGGTTCGAATCTGGTTCGAACGACCTAATCAGCCAATAGAAAAACACATATTACTCCATCATAATGAATGACAATGTTGATACCTTTTGATTGGCTGACTATATGTCATGAGAACGAGATAGCTAACTCGTGAGAAGGAAATCCTATCTCATGTGAGCGATATATTATCTCGTGGGAATGGAAGCTTGTACTGTTTCTGGATATAAACTTGGCACGAACAAAAAATATGTACAAAATACATCACATTGTCCAGAAATTAATTTTGTATACAAAAAAATAAATCAAGTTAGCAGATGCTCACGGATATCCCTAACCACTGACTGGACCGTCAAACAACAAGTTTAGTGCAAATCTTAAGGACGAACGGAAACAGTACTGCCGGGCGTATAACTACATGTAAGTCACATGAGAATTAATTTTAGGGACGGATGGCTACGACCGAATTAAGCGGACATTTCACAGTTTGAGATTATTAATATACTCAACACGTGTAAATGTGGGAACGATGACAGAATAGAAATAATTGTTTCCAATACGGCCAATTATTTGAGAAATCATTATAAGTTATGCTCAATTATTGCTAATATTGCTCATTCGTCGTTATAAATACATGGATTTCTTTGTTTACAACAAGATATACTTCTAACACAAAACACCACGCTATGCTCTTTACGTACGGTGATTCCTACATCTCAAAACAGCGGATCTTCAAGGACTTCGAAATTAAGGTTCCCGGCGAGCAAACTAACTTCGGGCTTAGCCGGATTAAGACCGCTGACTACCCAAAATGGATGATGAGAGAATTGAGGGACTACAAACCAACACATGACTTCATACATGTCGGTGGGAATGACATTACCGCCACTTCCAAGCCGAGCACTATACATAGGGGCATACATGCGAACATAATATCTAGAGATACATACCTTTCAATATAATATAGTGGTAATTTCCTACGCAGATTTTGGACGAGCGGACGCATGGACGGACGCATGGACACCCGGACTGCATTGTGATCACTTTGTCCCGCTTTTCTACCATAAATAAGCTACATACCAAGTTTCACGTCTCTATAAACATGCTTCCAGTTACCAAGTTTGTGACGGACGTACATGAAGGGATGTAATGAACGGACAAGGTAACACAAAATTCTCCGTCCACTATCGTGATGGGGCATAACATAGTACTGACCTGAAACACACGACACACCGTCACAGTCATCTAATTTACAGACATACATTTGTCGGTCCTATAAACAGGTTACAGGACATGGACAATCAAGTAACTTCCTCTAGCACTACTTCCTGGACATCCTTGACGCGAGAATCAGACTGTGAGATGACTCTTTTCAAAACTACTCACACAAACCCTGGACACGAGGATCAGACTGTGAGGGGACTGTTTTCTACACCAGCAACACTGCTCACACACATCTTTGACACCAGGATCAGACTGTGAGGGGACTGATTTCTACACCAGCAACACTACTCACACACATCCTTGACATGAGGATCAGACTGTGAGGGAACTGTTTTCTACACCAGCAACACTACTCACACACATCCTGGACACGAGGATCCGACTGTGAGGGGACTGTTTTCTACACCACCAACACTACTCAGACGCATCCTGGACACGAGGATCAGACTGTGAGAGAGAACTGTTTTCTACACCAACAATACTACTCACACACATCCTGGACACGAGGATCAGCCAGTGAGGGGACTGTTTTCCACACTAGCAACATTACGCACACACATCCTGGACACGAGGATCAGACTGTGAGACGACTGTTTCTACACCAGCAACACTACTCAAACACATCCTGGACACGAGGATCAGACTGTGAGGGGACGGTTTTCTACCCCAGCAACACTATTCACACACATCATTGACACGAAGATCAGACTGTGAGGGGACTGTTTTCTACAACAGCAACACTACTCACACACACCTTTGACACGAGGATCAGACTGTGAGGTGACTGTTCTATACACAAGTAACACTCCTCACACACATCCAGGACACGAGGATCCGACTGTGAGGGGACTGTTTTGTAAACCACCAACACTACTCACACGCATCGTGGACACGAGGATCAGACTGTGAGAGAGAACTGTTTTCTAAACCAGCAACACTACTCACACACATCCTGGACACGAGGATCACAATATGAGGGGACTGTTTTCTACACTAGCAACACTACTCACACACATCCTGAACACGAGTATCAGAATGTAAGGGGACTGTTTTCTACACCAGCAACGCTACTCACACACATCCGTGACACGAGGATCAGACTGAGAGGTGACTGTTTTCTACACCAGCAACATTACTGACACACATGCCGGACACGCGATCAGATTGTTAGACGACTGTTTTTTACACCAGCAACATCACTCACACACATCCTGGACACGAGGATCAGATTGTGAGACGACTGTTTTCTACACTAGCAACACTACTCACAAACATCCTAGACACAAGGATCGGACTGTGAGGGGACTGTTTTCTACAATATCAACACCACTCACACACATCCTTGACACGATGATCAGACTGTGAGAGGACTATTTTCTACACCTGCAACACTACTCTCACACATCCTGGACACGAGGATCAGACTGTGATGGGACTGTTTTCTACACTAGCAACACTGTTTTCTACACCAGCAACACTACTCACACACATCCTTTACACGAGAATCAGACTGACAGAGGACTGTTGTCAAGCTAGCAACGCTAATCACATACATCATTTACGCGAAAATCAGACAGTGAGGTGACTGTTTTCTACACTAGCAACACTCCTGACACACATCCTTCACACGAGGATCAGACTGTGAGAGGACTATTTTCTACACCTGCAACACTACTCTCACACATCCTGGACACGAGGATCAGACTGTGATTGGACTGTTTTCTACACTAGCATCACTACTCGCACACATCCTTGACAAGAGGATCAGACAGTGAGACGACTGTTTTCTACACTAGCAACACTATTGACACACCTCCTTGACACGAACATCACACTGTGAGAGGACTGTTTTCTACACCAGCATCACTACTCGCACACTGCCTTGACACGAGGATCAGACTGTGAGACGACTGTTTTCTACACTTGCAAAACTACAGACACACATCCTTGATACGAGGATCAGACTGAGAGAGGACTGTTTTCTACACCAGCAACACTACTCACACACATCCTTGACAGAAGGATCAGAATGTAAGGGGACTGTTTTCTACACCAGCAAGACTACCGACACACATCCTTGACACGAGGATCAGACAGTAAGGGGACTGTTTTCTACACTAGCAACATTACGCTCACACATCCTGGACACGAGGATCAGACTGTGGGACGACTGTTTCTACACCAGCAACATTACTAACACACATGTTTGACACGAGGATCCGACTGTGAGAGGACGGTTTTCTACACCAGCAAATTACTGACTCACTTGCCGTACACGCGATTCAGACTGTGGGACAACTGTTTTCCACACCAGCAACACTACTCACACACATTCTGGACACGAGGGTCAGACTGTGAGACGACAGTTTTCTACACCAGCAACATTACTCACGCACATCCTGGACACGAGGATAAGATTGTAAGAAGACTGTTTTCTACACTAACAACATTTTTCACACACATCCTTGACATGAGGATCAGACTGTGAGAGGACTGTTTTCTACACCAGCATCACTACTCACACACATCAATGACACGAGGATCAGACTGTGAGGACTTTTTTCTACACCAGCAACACTACTCACACCCATCCTGGACACGAGGATCCGACTGTGAGACGACTTTTTTGTACACTAGCAACACTACTCACACACATCCGGGACATGAGGATCAGACTGTGTGAGGACTGTTTTCTACAACAGCAACACTACTCACACACATCCTCGAGACGAGGATCAGACTGTGAGACGACTGTCTTCTACACCAATAACACTACTCACACATATCCTTGACACGAGGATCAGCCTGTGAGGAGACTGTTTTCTACAAATGCAACATTAATCACACTCTTCCTGGACACGAGGATCAGACAGTGAGATGTCTGTTCTACACCCACACATCCTGGACGCGAGGATCCGACTGTTAGGGGACTGTTTTCTACACTAGCAAAACTACTGACGCACATCCTTGACACGAGGATCAGACTGTGAGAGGACTGTTTTCTACACCAGCATCACTACTCACACACATCGTTGACACCAGGATGAAACTGTAAGGGGACTGTTTTCTACACCAGCAACACTACTCACACACATCCTTGACACGAGGATCAGTTTGAGAGGACTGTTTTCAACACCAGCAACACTACTCACACACATCCTGGACACGAGGTTCAGACTGTGAGACGACTGTTTTCTACACAGGCAACATTACTCACACACATCCTGGACACGAGGATCATATTGTGAGACGACTGTTTTCTACACTAACAACATTTCTCACAGACATCCTTGACACGCGGAACAGATTGTGAGACGACTGTTTTCTACACTAGCAACACTACGCACATATATCCTGGACACAAGGATCAGACTGCGAGGGGACTGTTTTCTATAATAGCAACATTACTCACAAATATCCTGGACACGAGGATCAGATTGTGAGACGACTGTTTTCTACAATAGCAACACTACTCACACACATCCTTGAAACGAGGATCAGACTGTGAGGACAGTTTTCTACACCAGCAACACTACTCACACCCATCCGGGACATGAGGATCCGACTGTGAGACGACTGTTTTCTACACTAGCAACACTACGGACACACATCCTGGACATGAGGATCAGACTGTGAGACGCCTGTTTTCTACACTAGCAACACTACTCACACAGATCCGCGACACGAGGATCAGACTGTGGGACGACTATCTTATACACCAACAACACTACTCACACACATCCTTCACACGAGGATCAGACTGTGAGAGGACTGTTGTCAAACTAGCAACACTACTCACACACATCATTGACGCGATAATCAGACTGTGAGTGGACTGTTTCCTACTCTAGCAACACTACTGACACACATCCTACACACGAGGATCAGACTGTGAGAGGACTGTTTTCTAAACCAGCAACACTACTCTCACACATCCTTGACACGAGGATCAGCATGTGAGGGGACTGTTTTCTACACTAGCAAAACTACTGACGCACATCCTTGACACGAGGATCAGACTGTGAGAGGACTGTTTTCTACACCAGCATCACTACTCACACATATCCTTGACACAAGGATCAGACTGCGAGGGGACTGTTTTCTCCAATAGCAACATTACTCACACACATCCTGGAAACGAGGATCAGATTGTGAGACGACTGTTTTCTACACTAGCAACACTACTCACAAATATCCTGGACAAAAGGATCAGACTGCGAGAGGACTGTTTTCTACAATAGCAACACTACTCACACACATCCTTGAAACGAGGATCAGACTTGAGGACTGTTTTCTACACCAGCAACAATACTCACACCCATCCTGGAGATGAGGATCCGACTGTGAGACGACTGTTTTCTACACTAGCAACACTACTGACACACATCCTGCACATGAGGATCAGACTGTGAGGGGACTGTTTTCTACACAAGCAACACTACTCACACAGATCCTGGACGTGAGGATCAGACTGTGAGGGGACTGTTTTCTACAACAGCAACACTACTCACACAGATCCTGGACACGAGGATCAGACTGTGAGGACCGTTTTCTACACCAGCAACACTACTCACACACATCCTGGACATGAGGATCCGACTGTGAGACGACTGTTTTCTACAACATCAACACTACTGACACACATCCTGGACACGAGGATCAGACTGTGAGACGACTGTCTTCTAAACCAACAACACTACTCACACACATCCTTGATACGAGGATCAGACTGTGAGAGGACTGTTGTCAATCTAGCAAAACTACTCACAAACATCATTGACGCAAGGATCAGACTGTGAGGGGACTGTTTTCTACACTAGCAAGACTACTGACACACATCGTTCACACGAGGATCAGACTGTGAGAGGACTTTTTCTACACCAGCTACACTACTCTCACACATCCTTGACACGAGGATCAGCCTGTGAGGGGACTGTTTTCTACACAAGCAACAATACTCACATACATCCTGGACACGAGGATACGACTGTGAGACGACTGTTTTCTACACAAGCAACACTACTCAAACACATCCTGGACACGAGGATCAGACTGTGAGACGACTTTTTTCTAAACCAGTATCAATACTCACACACATCCATGACAAGAGGATGAGCCTGTGAGGGGACTGTTTTTTACACAAGCAACAATACTCACATACATCCTGGACATAAGTATCAGACTGTAAGGCGACTGTTTTCTACAATAGCAACACTGCTCCAACACATCCTGGACACGAGGATCAGACTGTGAGACGACTTTTTTCTAAACCAGTATCAATACTCACACACATCCATGACAAGAGGATGAGACTGTAAGAGGACAGTTTTCTACGCTAGCAGCACTACTGACGCACATCCTTGACACGAGGATCAGACTGTGAGAGGAGTGTTTTCAACACCAGCAAAACTACTCACACACATCCTTAACACCAGGATGAAAATATGAGGCGACTGTTTTCTACACCAGCAACATTACTCACACACATCCTTGACACGAGGATCAGACTTTGAGACGACTGTTTTCTACACTATCAACACTACTGACACACATCCTTGACACGAGGATCAGACTGTGAGAGTACTGATTTCTACACCAGCAACACTACTCACACACATCCTTGACACGAGGATCAGTTTTCTACACCAGCAACACTACTGACACACATCCTTGACACGAGGATAAGACTGTGAGAGGACTGTTTTCTACAACAGCAACATTACTCATGCACATCCTGGACACGAGGAACAGATTGTGAGACGACTGTTTTCTACACTAGCAACACTACTCACATATATCCTGGACACAAGGATCAGACTGCGAGGGGACTGTTTTCTACAATAGCAAAATTACTCACACACATCCTGGACACGAGGATCAGATTGTGAGACGACTGTTTTCTACACTAGCAACACTACTAACACAGATCCTGGACATGAGGATCACACTGTAAGGGGACTGTTTTCTACAACAAGCAACACTAATCACACACATCCTTGACACCAGGATGAAACTGTGAGGGGACTGTTTTCTACACCAGCAACACTACTCACACACATCCTTGACACGAGGAACAGATTGTGAGACGACTGTTTTCTACACTAGCAACACTACTCACAAATATCCTGGACAAAAGGATCAGACTGCGAGAGGACTGTTTTCTACAATAGCAACACTACTCACACACATCCTTGAAACGAGGATCAGACTGTGAGGGCTGTTTTCTAAACCAGCAAGACTACTCACACCCATCCTGGACATGAGGATCCGACTGTGAGACGACAGTTTTCTACACTAGCAACACTACTGACACACATCCTGGACATGAGGATCAGACTGTGAGACGACTGTTTTCTACACTAGCAACACTACTCACACACATCCTGTACATGAGGATCAGACTGTGAGGGGACTGTTTTCTACACCAGCAACTCTACTCACACAGATCCTGGACATGAGGATCAGACAGTGAGGGATCTGTTTTCTACAACAGCAACACTACTCACACAGATCCTGGACACGAGGATTACACTGTTAGACGAATGTCTTCTACACCAACAACACTACTCACACACATCCTTGATACGAGAATCAGACTGTGAGAGGACTGTTGTCAAACTAGCAACACTACTCGCACACATCATTGACTCGAGGATCAGACTGTGAGGGGACTGTTTTCTACACTAGCAAGACTACTGACACGCATCCTTCACACGAGGATCAGACTGTGAGAGGACTGTTTTCTACACCAGCAGCACTACTCACACCCATCCTGGACATGAGGATCAGACTGTGAGGGGACTATTTTGTACACTAGCAACACTACTAACGCACATCCTGGACATGAGCATCAGACTGTAAGGGGACTGTTTTCTACAACAAGCAACACTACTCACACACATCCTCGACACGAGGATCAGACTGTGAGACGACTATATTTAACACCAACAATACTACTCACTCACATCCTTGACACGAGGATCAGACTGTGAGAGGACTGTTGTCAAACTAGCAACACTACTCAAACACATCATTGACGCGATAATCAGACAGTGAGGAGACTGTTTTCTACAATAGCAACACTACTGACACACATCCTACACACGAGGATCAGACTTTGAGAGGACTGTTTTCTACACCAGCAACACTACTCTCACAAATCCTTGACACGAGGATCAGCATGTGAGGGGACTGTTTTCTACACTAGCAAAACTACTGACGCACATCCTTGACACGAGGATCAGACTGTCAGAGGACTGTTTTCTACACCAGCATCACTACTCACACACATCCTTGACAGCAGGATGAAACTGTGAGGGGACTGTTTTCTACACCAGCAACACTACTCACAAACATCCTTGACACGAGGATCAGACTTTGAGACGACTGTTTTCTACACCAGCAACACTACTCACACACATCCTGGACACGAGGTTCAGACTGTGAAACGACTGTTTTCTACACCAGCAACATTACTCACACACATCCTGGACACGAGCATCAGATTGTAAGATGACTCTTTTCTACAATAACAACATTTCTCACACACATCCTTGACACAAGGAACAGATTGTGAGACGACTAGTTTCTACACTAGCAACACTACTGACACACATCCTGGACATGAGGATCCGACTGTGAGATGACTGTTTTCTACACTAGCAACACTACTCACACACATCCTGGACGTGAGGATCAGACTGTGAGGGGAATGTTTTCTACACCAGCAACACTACTGACACACATCCTGGACATGAGGATCAGACTGTCAGGGGACTGTTTTCTACTACAGCAACACTACTCAAACACATCCTGGAAACGAGGATTAGACTGTTAGACGACTGTCTTCTACACCAACAACACTACTCACACACATCCTTGATACGAGGATCAGACTGTGAGAGGACAGTTGTCAAACTAGCAACACTACTCACACACATCATTGACGCGAGGATCAGACCGTGAGGGGACTGTTTTCTACTCTAGCAACACTACTGACACACATACTGCACACGAGGATCAGACTGTGAGAGGACTGTTTTCTACACCAGCAACACTACTCTTACACATCCTTCACACGAGGATCAGCCTGTGAGGGGACAGTTTTCTACACAAGCAACATTACTCACACACATCCTGGACACGAGGATCAGACAGTGAGATGACAGTTTTCTATACCAGCAACATTACTCACACACATCCTAGACACGAGGATCCGACTGTGAGACGCCTGTTTTCTACACTAGCAACACTACTCACACACATCATGGACATGAGGATCAGACTGTGAGAGGACTGTTTTCTACACCAGCGACACTACTCACACACATCCTTGACACCAGGATGAAACTGTGAGGGGACTGTTTTCTACAACAGCAACACTACTGACGCACATCCTGGACACGAGGATCAGACTGTGAGAGGACTGTTTTCTACACTAGCAACACTACTCACACACATCCTTGACACGGGGATCAGACTGTGAGAAGACTGTTTTCTACACTAGCAACACTACTCACACACATCCTTGACACGAGGATCACACCAGCAACACTAGTGACACACATCCTTGACACGAGGATCAGACTGTGAGTGGAATGTTTTCAAACTAGGAACACAACTCACAAACATCCTTGACGCGAGGATCCGACTGTGAGGAGACTGTTTTCTACACTAGCAACACTACTGACGCATATCCTGGACACGAGGATCAGACTGTGAGAGGACTATTTTCTACACCAGCAACATTACTCACACACATCCTTGACACCAGGATGAAACTGTGAGGGGACTGTTTTCTACACCAGCAACACTACTCACATACATCCTTGACACGAGGATTAGAGTTTGAGACGACTGTTTTCTACACTAGCAACACTACTGACACACATCCTTGACACGAGGATCAGACTGTGAGAGGACTGTTTTCTACACCAGCAACACTACTAACACACATCCTTGACAAGATGATCAGACAGTTAGGACACTGTTTTGCAAACAGCAACACTACTCATACACATCATTGACACGAGGATCAGACTGTGAGAGGACCGTTTTCTACACAAGCATCACTACTCACACACGTCCATGACACCAGTATCAGACTGTGAGAAGACTGTTACTACACTAGCAACACTACTCACACACATCCTGGACACAATGATCAGACTGTGAGGGGACTGTTTTATACAATAGCAACACTACTCACACACAACCTTGACACGAGGATCAGACTGTGAGGGGACTGTTTTATACAATAGCAACACTACTCACACACAACCTTGACACGAGGATCAGACTTTGAGAGGATTGTTGTCAAACTAGCAACACTACTCACACACATCATTGACACGAGGATCAGACTGTGAGGGGTCTGTTGTCAAACTAGCAACACTACTCACACACATCATTGACACGAGGATCAGACTGTGAGGGGTCTGTTTTCTACACTAGCAACACTACTGACACACATCCTTCACACGAGGATAAAACTGTGAGAGGACTGTTTTCTACACCAGCAACACTACTCAAACACATCATTGACACGAGGATCAGACTGTGAGAGGACTGTTTTCAAACGAGCAACACTACTCACACACATCATCGACGCGAGGATCAGACTGTGAGGGGACTGTTTTCTACTCTAGCAACACTACTGACACACATCCTGAACACCAGGATCAGACTGTGAGGGAACTGTTTTCTACAATAGCAACACTACTTACACACATCCATGACACGAGGATCAGACAGTGAGAGGACTGTTTTAAAACTAGCAACACTATTTACAAACATCCTTGACGCGAGGATGAGACTGTGAGGGGACTGTTTTCTACACCAGCAACACGACTGACACACATCCTTGACACGAGGATCAGACTGTGAGACGACTGTTTTCTACACCAGCAACATTACTCAAACACATCCGGGACATGAGGATCCGACTGTGAGACGACTGTTTTCTACACTAGTAGCACTACTCACACACAACCAGGACATGAGGATCCGACTGTGTGGGGACTGTTTTCTACAATAGAAACACTACTCACAAACATCCTGGACACGAGGATCAGACTGTGAGACGACTGTTTTCTACACCAGCATCAGTACTCACACAAATCCTGGACATGAGGATTAAACTGCGAGACGACTGTTTCCCACACCAGCAACATTACTGACACATATCCTGGACACGAGGATCAGATTGTGAGTCGACTGTTTTCTACACTAGCAACATTACTCACACACATCTTTGACACGAGGATCATACTGTGAGAGGAATGTTTTCTACACCAGAATCACTACTCACACACATCCATGACACGAGGAACAGACTGTGAGACGACTGTTTCTACACTAGCCACACTATTCACACACATCCTGCACACAAGGATCAGACTGTGAGGGGAATGTTTTCTACAATAGCAACACTACTCACATACATCCTTGACACGAGGATCAGACTGTGAGATGACTTTTTTCTACACCAGCAACACTACTCACACACATCCTTGATACGAGGATCAGGATGTGAGAGGACTGTTTTCTACACCAGCAACACTACTCACACACATCCTTGATAGAAGGATCAGACTGTGAGGGGACTGTTTTCTACACCAGAAACACTACTCACACACATCCTTGACACGAGGATCAGACTGTGAGACGACTGTTTTCTACACTAGCGACACTACTCACACACATTCTGGCCACGAGGATCAGACTGTGAGAGGACTGTTTTCTACACTAGCAACACTACTCACACACATCCGTGACACGAGGATCACACTGTGAGGAGACTGTTTTCTACACTAGCAACACTACTCACATTCGATGGTGATGGCGTACGTCGACCCATTCTGGTAGGAATAGTTATTGGGTACGCCGTTACTGGCCCGACACTTGTATACGCCAGAGTCCTGGTACGTGAGATTGGTCAGTGGGAGAGTCTGCCCGGCCGACAGGCCTTTCTGGGATATCTCTGTACCGTCCGACCATGTATGGACCCATCTGTCGTAGTGGTACACATCCGGGACTCCGGCCGGGGAACACAAAACGTTAATCTGGCCACCTTTCACTGTACTGTTGGGAACTGTTGCCGTTATGTCTGGTGAGTCTGAAGGTAAATGGTGTCAACATAACCATATATATGTGTAGACGTTATATATATACAGTGTAGTGACTTGATACTTGGGGCAGGAACGCACAAACTGGTCTTGGTCAGATCGAGTATATCAGCAAGTTTCAGCCGAGTGGATTTGCATATGACCACTGGCGGCTTTCCTGACCCATGTACTCTGTGAATCAAATTACGGTACTAATATTACTGTTATACACTGCTAAAAGCTTGAAACAAGTGCTATATTGTTTAAAAGACACAAATCCGTCACTGTAACGTCACCCCATCCCCATCTCCCAAATCATGTTGAGCATTCTATGTACTTGACATTTACACTGTATTCTGTTTCTCCAAATAGTCATTGACATGTATGTATATAGTTTATGTTTATATCATAAAATAATGTTCATGGATAAGTTATAAGAAGAACATTATACATTCTCGATGAAGTGCATTGAATACTTGAGAATAGACTAGAATATTCTAGAAAATCAATACAATGGTGTAACTATAGGCCTCCACTATTGAGTTTACTCCAGTTGTGTGTAACCAAACATTATTGAAAATATTAAAGAGCATTGTATATATTCCGTCTTGTGGATTTTTGAGTTTGTATTAGCATAAGAATAATATTGGATTTAAAATGTAAATTTTATTACATTCTTTGCATTTTTTTGTGTGTAAATTTTGTGTCTTTTATTATTTCAATAAGATTGGAAAAAATTACTGGAATCATCCATTTCTGTTATTGCAACCATGACAAATCTGACCCAGTCATACACTGTCTGTAGCAATTACTGCCAGGGAATATACTTGTCACAAGTAATCACATACCAACAGGAATAGGCGGAACCACAGACACTGATTCGTTAACAGGGGTATACTATCCTCGAACATCCCGCCACCATTCACTTACAGGTGAAATGGGGGCCACACTACCCCACACATATACAATAACCACACGGGGAATAATAAAGTGTCTGTATATATCCTCAGTTACAGGTGAACTGGGGGCGTATTGTACAGACATCCCCACTACCTCACACATATACAATAACTACACTGGGAATAATATAGTGTGTGTACATATCTTCAGTTACAGGTTAACTGGGGGCGTATTGTACAGAAATCCCCACTACACCACACATATACAATAACTACACTCGGAATAATATATTGTGTGTACATATCCTCAGTTACAGGTGAACTGGGGGCGTATTGTACAGAAATCCCGACTACCCCACACATATACAAGAACCACACTGGGAATAACATATTGTGTGTATATATCCTCCGTTACACATGAACTGGGGGAGTATTGTACATAAATCCCCACTACCCCACACATATACAATAACTACAACGGGAATAATATACTGTGTACATATCTTCAGTTACAGGTGAACTGGGGGAGGGGCGCATTGTACAGAAATCCCCACAACCCACACATACACAATAACCACACCGGGAATAATGTATTGTTTGTACATATCCTCAGCTACAGGTGAACTGGGGGCGTATTGTACAGATGTTGACAGTAACTTACACTGCACGATAAGCTCCATGCCCGCGCTGTCCGGTGAGCCGACTCCGTTATTGACATAACACTGGTAATGACCGGCATGACCGCGATGTACATCTGGGATAGTGTACGTGTATGTCCACTGGTTGCCAGCCCCGGTCCCTGGTCCAAACTCTAGTGGTGTAGCCTGGCCGTCCTTGTACCAGGTGAAGTTGGAGGCCGGCTGACTGGTGGCCGTACACGTCAGGCCAGTAGTCGGGGCGCCCTCCGTTACTGTGACTTTTTCATGTTGGATCGATGCCACGGGGCTGTCTGCAATGTAACCACGTTGATATCACATCATACTGCTGTTGCAGCATGGGTTACCATAAATATACGGCGACCATACTTGGTTTGAAGCACACGCACATTATTAGAGCACAATACACTGAAATCATAAGTTGCATTTGATCAACGAGAGCATAAAGCGAGAATTTAATACTGCCATCGGGCAGATATGTAAAGATCAGTGACAAGTGCTCATCACAGTGCACATGTTATACTATGACAGTTGATATGGACAGGTTGACTGAATGAGCAGTGTGTATATAAAGCATGCATTACATTACAAGTTATTGTTATTCTACAGTCTACATATTGTTATATTGCCGGTCTGAATCTTAATTCAACTGAGGTGTATTTGTCACACTTCAGATTCCATAACATAAACATGTAAGTGAACTGGTGGATGTAAAACGTCAGAGTAACATGTCCCCAAACGGTATGCTGTCATGACATCATCAACCAAACATATACAAGTCTACATAATCAAACTTTTGCTTTTCATTTCCAATCACTACATATAGGTGATGAGTTAGGGTTAGGGTTTTCATTTCAGTCACTGCAGATAGGTTTTGGAAAATATGCAGACAGGTTTTCTGAAATCATTAATTTTTGTTTTCGACTTTGCCTCGACACGTCACCATTTTGACACTAGCCTGGCTGAAAAGCTTGACTGACAACATGGGCTTATCTTACCTGTCAAACTGACCAATGAAAATCCATGAAATGTATTTGCAATATGACAATATGTATTGATCTATTTATACGCCACGTCCCATTCTTAAATATAACGTCAATCGAGAGACTCAATAAATGGTTTAGAAAGTACGCTAGCAGGTAGGCATGTGCTACATGTCTCTCAGGCGACCGTAACTGCTGAGTGATCGAGCTGACGAGCCCCACACAGTGACAAGACGAGCACCACACAGTGACAACTACGGCATTGTGTTACTACCTGTATGGTTACCATATAGGCGTGTGCATGGTGATTATCAGCCGTGGTCCATGTATGTGCCGCTATGCCTTATCACATGGATAATTGTCTGAAATGTATTTCAACGATCTGGGTTATCTTTTATAGACATATTAAAAATTGATAAATTTCAGAGAATATATTTCTGCAGGCACTTCAAACTAGTATTTGAACTTATATCATCATTTGTGGCTGCGACTTGGGAAATGGGGCTTATGTGTTTTGCGACAATTGTAGATCCAGGATGCACAGGAAGATCAGGATCTACACTGTTTATGAGTAAGACGGAGGTGCGATAAGGCAGAAAATCTCATAAAGAGATGCAAACTCCAAGCTAAACACACATCGGGCATATCACATACATATAGAGGGGCAAACTCCACGCTAAATACACATCAGGAAAATATCATACCAAGGGGCAAACTCCAAGCTAAATACACATCAGGAAAATCTCATACAGAGATGCAAGCTCCAAACTAAATACACATCAGGAAAGTCTCATACAGAGGGGCAAACTCCAAGCTAAATACACATCAGGAAAATCTCATACAGAGATCCAAATTCCAAGCTAAATACACATCAGGAAAATCTCATACAGAGATCCAAACTCCAAGCTAAATACACATCAGGAAAATCTCATACAGAGATGCAAACTCCAAGCTAAATACACATCAGGAAAATCTCATACAGAGCTTCAAATTCCAAGCTAAATACACATCAGGAAAGTCTCATGCAGAGGGGCAAACTCCAAGCTAAATACACATCAAGAAAATCTAAATACACATCAGGAAAATCTCATACAGAGATGCAAACTCCAAGCTAAACACACATCGGGAATATCTCATACATATAGAGGGGCAAATTCCACGCTAAATACACATCAGGAAAATCTCATACCGAGGGCAAACTCCAAGCTAAATACACATCAGGAAAATATCATAAAGAGATCCAAACTCCAAACTAAATACACATCGAGAAAATCTCATACAGAGGGGCAAACTCCAAGCTAAATACACATCAGGAAAATCTCATACAGAGATGCAAACTCCAAGCTAAATACACATCGAGAAAATCTCATACAGAGATGCAAACTCCAAACTAAATACACATCGAGAAAATCTCATACAGAGGGGCAAACTCCAAGCTAAATACACATCAGGAAAATCTCATACAGAGATGCAAACTCCAAGCTAAATACACATCGAGAAAATTTCATACAGAGATGCAAACTCCAAACTAAATACACATCGAGAACATTTCATACAGAGATGCAAACTCCAAGCTAAATACACATCAGGAAAATATCATACAGAGATCCAAACATCAAACTAAATACACATCGAGAAAATCTAATACAGAGATGCAAACTCCAAACTAAATACACATCGGGAAAATCTCATACAGAGATGCAAACTCAAAAGTAAATACACATCGAGAAAATCTCATACAGAGATCCAAACTCCAAGCTAAATACACATCAGGAAAATCTCATACAGAGATGCAAACTCCAAACTAAATACACATCAGGAAAATCTCATAAAGAGATGCAAACTCCAAGCTAAATACACATCAGGAAAATCTCATACAGAGATCCAAATTCCAAGCTAAATACACATCAGGAAAATCTCATACAGAGATCCAAACTCCAAGCTAAATACACATCAGGAAAATCTCATACAGAGCTTCAAATTCCAAGCTAAATACACATCAGGAAAGTCTCATGCAGAGGGGCAAACTCCAAGCTAAATACACATCAGGAAAATCTAAATACACATCAGGAAAATCTCATACAGAGATGCAAACTCCAAGCTAAACACACATCGGGAATATCTCATACATATAGAGGGGCAAATTCCACGCTAAATACACATCAGGAAAATCTCATACCGAGGGGCAATCTCCAAGCTAAATACACATCAGGAAAATATCATAAAGAGATCCAAACTCCAAACTAAATACACATCGAGAAAATCTCATACAGAGGGGCAAACTCCAAGCTAAATACACATCAGGAAAATCTCATACAGAGATGCAAACTCCAAGCTAAATACACATCGAGAAAATCTCATACAGAGATGCAAACTCCAAACTAAATACACATCGAGAAAATCTCATACAGAGGGGCAAACTCCAAGCTAAATACACATCAGGAAAATCTCATACAGAGATGCAAACTCCAAGCTAAATACACATCGAGAAAATTTCATACAGAGATGCAAACTCCAAACTAAATACACATCGAGAACATCTCATACAGAGATGCAAACTCCAAGCTAAATACACATCAGGAAAATATCATACAGAGATCCAAACATCAAACTAAATACACATCGAGAAAATCTAATACAGAGATGTAAACTCCAAACTAAATACACATCGGGAAAATCTCATACAGAGATGCAAACTCGAAAGTAAATACACATCGAGAAAATCTCATACAGAGATCCAAACTCCAAGCTAAATACACATCAGGAAAATCTCATACAGAGATGCAAACTCCAAACTAAATACACATCAGGAAAATCTCATAAAGAGATGCAAACTCCAAGCTAAATACACATCAGGAAAATCTCATACAGAGATCCAAATTCCAAGCTAAATACACATCAGGAAAATCTCATACAGAGATCCAAACTCCAAGCTAAATACACATCAGGAAAATCTCATACAGAGATGCAAACTCCAAGCTAAATACACATCAGGAAAATCTCATACAGAGCTTCAAATTCCAAGCTAAATAAACATCAGGAAAGTCTCATGCAGAGGGGCAAACTCCAAGCTAAATACACATCAGGAAAATCTAAATACACATCAGGAAAATCTCATACAGAGATGCAAACTCCAAGCTAAATACACATCAGGAAAATCTCATACAGAGATCTAAATTCCAAGCTAAATACACATCAGGAAAATCTCATACAGAGGGGCAAACTCCAAACTAAATACACATCAGGAAAATCTCATACAGAGATGCAAACTCCAAGCTAAATACACGTCAGGAAAATCTCATACAGAGATCCAAATTCCAAGCTAAATACACATCAGGAAAATCTCATACAGAGATCCAAACTCCAAGCTAAATACATATCAGGAAAATCTCATACAGAGATGCAAACTCCGAGCTAAATACACATCAGGAAAATCTCATACAGAAATGCAAACTCAAAGCTAAACACACATCAGGAAAATCTCATACAGAGATCCAAAGATCCAAACTCCAAGCTAAATACACATCAGGAAAATCTCATACAGAGCTCCAAAATACAAGCTAAATACACATCGAGAAAATCTCATACAGAGATGCAAACTCCAAGCTAACTACACATCAGGAAAATCTCATACAGATATCCAAATTCCAAGCTAAATACACATCAGGAAAATCTCATACAGAGTTCCAAACTCCAAGCTAAATACACATCAGGAAAATCTCATACAGAGTTCCAAATTCCAAGCTAAATACACATCAGGAAAATCTCATACAGAGGGGCAAACTCCAAGCTAAATACACATCAGGAAAATCTCATACCGAGATGCAAACTCCAAGCCAAATACACATCAGGATAATATCATACAGAGATGCAAACTCCAAGCTAAATACACATCAGGAAAATCTCATACAGAGATCCAAATTCCAAGCTAAATGCACATCAGGAAAATCTCATACAGAGATCCAAACTCCAAGCTAAATACATATCATGAAAATCTCATACAGAGATCCAAACTCCAAGATAAATACACATCAGGAATATATCATAGAGATCCAAATTCCAAGCTAAATACACATCAAGAAAATCTCATACAGAGATGCAAACTCAAAGCTAAATACACATCGAGAAAGTCTGATACAGAGATGCAAACTCCAAGCTAAATACACATCAGGAAAATCTCATACAGAGATCCAAATTCCAAGCTAAATACACATCAGGAAAATCTCATACAGAGTTCCAAACTCCAAGCTAAATACACATCGAGAAAGTCTCATACAGAGATGCAAACTCCAAGCTAAATTACACATCAGGAAAATCTCATACAGAGATCCAAAATTCCAAACTTAAAAAATACACATCGGAAAAAATCTCATACAGTAGTTCCAAAACTCCAAACAAAACTAAATCATCATCGGCGAAAAATCTCATACAGAGTTCCAAACTCCAAACTAAATACACATCGGAAAAATCTCATACAGAGATGCAAACTCCAAACTAATTACACATCGAGAAAATCTCATACAGAGATGCAAACTCTAAGCTAAATACACATCAGGAAAATCTCATACAGAGATGCAAACTCCAAGCTAAATACACATCAGGAAAATCTCATACAGAGAAGCAAACTCCAAGCGAAATACACATCAGGAAAATCTCATACAGAGATGCAAACTCCAAACTAATTACACATCGAGAAAATCTCATACAGAGATGCAAACTCCAAGCTAAATACACATCAGGAAAATCTCATACAGAGATTCAAACTCCAAGCTAAATACACATCAGGAAAATCTCATACAGAGATCCATATTCCAAGCTAAATACACATCAGGAAAATCTCATAGAGAGTTCCAAACTCCAAGCTAAATACACATCGAGAAAGTCTCATACAGAGATGCAAACTCCAAGCTAAATACACATCAGGAAAATCTCAAACAGAGTTCCAAATTCCAAGCTAAATACACATCAGGAAAATCTCATACAGAGGGGCAAACTCCAAGCTAAATACACATCAGGAAAATCTCATACAGAGATGCAAACTCCAAACTAAATACACATCAGGAAAATCTCATACAGAGATCCAAGCTCTAAACTAAATACACATCGGGAAAATCTCATACAGAGATGCAAACTCCAAACTAATTACACATCGAGAAAATCTCATACAGAGATCCAAACTCCAAACTAAATACACATCGGGAAAATCTCATATAGAGATCCAAACATCAAACTAAATACACATCGAGAAAATCTCATACAGATATGCAAATTCCAAGCTAAATTCACATCAGGAAAATCTCAAACAGAGGTGCAAACTCCAAGCTAAATACACATCGAGAAAATCTCATACAGAGATGCAAACTACAAACTAAATACACATCGAGAAAATCTCATACAGAGATCCAAACTCCAAACTAAATACACATCGGGAAAATCTCATATAGAGATGCAAACTACAAACTAAATACACATCGAGAAAATCTCATACAGAGATCCAAACATCAAACTAAATACACATCGAGAAAATCTCATACAGAGATGCAAACTCCAAGCTAAATACACATCGAGAAAATCTCATACAGAGATGCAAACTCCAAGCTAAATACACATCAGGAAAATCTCATACAGAGATCCAAATTCCAAGCTAAATACACATCTGGAAAATCTCATACAGAGATGCAAACTCCAAGCTAAATACACATCGAGAAAATCTCATACAGAGATGCAAACTCCAAGCTAAATACACATCAGGAAAATCTCATACAGAGATCCAAATTCCAAGCTAAATACACATCAGGAAAATCTCATACAGAGGGGCAAACTCCAAACTAAATACACATCAGGAAAATCTCATACAGAGATGCAAACTCCAAGCTAAATACACGTCAGGAAAATCATACAGAGATCCAAAATCCAACTAAAACACATCAGATCTCATAAACAGAGATCCCAAACTCCCACTAAATACATATCAGGAAAATCTCTACAGAGATGCAAACTCCCGATATACACATCGGGAAAATCCACCAGAGATGCAAACTCCAAGCTAAAAACCAAGCCTAAATACCACATCAGAAAACCTCATACAGAAAAGATCCACCTCCAAGCTAAAATACCTCAGGGAAAATCTCATACAGATGCAAACTCCGAGCTAAATACACATCAGGAAAAATCTCATACAGGATGCAAAAACTCAAAGCTAAAACACACATCAGGAAATCTCATACAGAGATCCAAACTCCAAGCTAAATCACATCAGGAAAATCTCATACAGAGCTCCAAAATACAAGCTAAATACACATCGAGAAAATCTCATACAGAGATGCAAACTCCAAGCTAACTACACATCAGGAAAATCTCATACAGAGTTCCAAACTCCAAGCTAAATACACATCAGGAAAATCTCATACAGAGTTCCAAACTCCAAGCTAAATACACATCAGGAAAATCTCATACAGAGATGCAAACTCCAAGCTAAATACACATCAGGAAAATCTCATACACAGCTTCAAATTCCAAGCTAAATACACATCAGGAAATTCTCATGCAGAAGGGCAAACTCCAAGCTAAATACACATCATGAAAATCTAAATACACATCAGGAAAATCGCTACAGAGATGCAAACTCCAAGCTAAATACACATCAGGAAAATCTCATACAGAGATCCAAATTCCAAGCTAAATACACATCAGGAAAATCTCAAACAGAGGTGCAAACTCCAAGCTAAATACACATCAGGAAAATCTCATACAGAGATCCAAACTCCAAACTAAATACACATCTGGAAAATCTCATACAGAGATGCAAACTCCAAACTAATACACATCGAGAAAATCTCATACAGAGATGCAAACTCCAAGATAAATACACATCAGGAAAATATCATACAGAGATCAAGCTCCAAGCTAAATAACACATCAGGAAAATCTCATACAGAGATGCAAACTCCTAACTAAATACACATCAGGAAAATCTCATACAGAGATGCAAACTCCAAGCTAAATACACATCAGGAAAATATCATACAGAGATCCAAATTCCAAGCTAAATACACATCAGGAAAATATCATACAGAGATCCAAACTCCAACCTAAATACACATCAGGAAAATATCATACAGAGATGCAAGCTCCAAGCTAAATACACATCAGGAAAATCTCATACAGAGGGGCAAACTGCAAGCTAAATACACATCAGGAAAATCTCATACAGAGATGCAAACTCCAAACTAAATACACATCAGGAAAATCTCATACAGAGATCCAAGCTCTAAACTAAATACACATCGGGAAAATCTCATACAGAGATGCAAACTCCAAACTAATTACACATCGAGAAAATCTCTTACAGAGATCCAAACTCCAAACTAAATACACATCGGGAAAATCTCATATAGAGATCCAAACATCAAACTAAATACACATCGAGAAAATCTCATACAGATATGCAAATTCCAAGCTAAATTCACATCAGGAAAATCTCAAACAGAGGTGCAAACTCCAAGCTAAATACACATCGAGAAAATCTCATACAGAGATGCAAACTACAAACTAAATACACATCGAGAAAATCTCATACAGAGATCCAAACTCCAAACTAAATACACACACGGGAAAATCTTATATAGAGATGCAAACTACAAACTAAATACACATCGACAAAATCTCATACGAGATACCAAACATCAAACTAAATACACATCGAGAAAATCTCATACAGAGATGCAAACTCCAAGCTAAATACACATCGAGAAAATCTCATACAGAGATGCAAACTCCAAGCTAAATACACATCAGGAAAATCTCATACAGAGATCCAAATTCCAAGCTAAATACACATCTGGAAAATCTCATACAGAGATGCAAACTCCAAGCTAAATACACATCAGGAAAATCTCATACACAGCTTCAAATTCCAAGCTAAATACACTTCAGGAAAGTCTCATGCAGAAGGGCAAACTCCAAGCTAAATACACATCATGAAAATCTAAATACACATCAGGAAAATCGCATACAGAGATGCAAACTCCAAGCTAAATACACATCAGGAAAATCTCATACAGAGATCCAAATTCCAAGCTAAATACACATCAGGAAAATCTCAAACAGAGGTGCAAACTCCAAGCTAAATACACATCAGGAAAATCTCATACAGAGATCCAAACTCCAAACTAAATACACATCTGGAAAATCTCATACAGAGATGCAAACTCCAAACTAATTACACATCGAGAAAATCTCATACAGAGATGCAAACTCCAAGCTAAATACACATCAGGAAAATATCATACAGAGATGCAAGCTCCAAGCTAAATACACATCAGGAAAATCTCATACAGAGATGCAAACTCCTAACTAAATACACATCAGGAAAATCTCATACAGAGATGCAAACTCCAAGCTAAATACACATCAGGAAAATATCAAACAGAGATCCAAATTCCAAGCTAAATACACATCAGGAAAATATCATACAGAGATCCAAACTCCAAGCTAAATACACATCAGGAAAATATCATACAGAGATGCAAGCTCCAAGCTAAATACACATCAGGAAAATCTCATACAGAGATGCAAACTCCGAGCTAAATACACATCAGGAAAATCTCATACAGAGATCCAAATTCCAAGCTAAATACACATCAGGAAAATATCATACAGAGATCCAAACTCCAAGCTAAATACACATCAGGAAAATCTCATACAGAGATGCAAACTCCAAGCTAAATACACATCAGGAAAATCTCATACACAGCTTCAAATTCCAAGCTAAATACACATCAGGAATGTCTCATGCAGAAGGGCAAACTCCAAGCTAAATACACATCATGAAAATCTAAATACACATCAGGAAAATCGCATACAGAGATGCAAATTCCAAGCTAAATACACATCAGGAAAATCTCATACAGAGATCCAAATTCCAAGCTAAATACACATCAGGAAAATCTCATACAGAGATCCAAACTCCAAGCTAAATACATATCAGGAAAATCTCATACAGAGATGCAAACTCCAAGCTAAATACACATCAGGAATATATCATAGAGATCCAAACTCCAAGCTAAATACACATCGAGAAAATCTCATACAGAGATGCAAACTCCAAGCTAACTACACATCGGGAAAATCTCATACAGAGATCCAAATTCCAAGCTAAATACACATCAGGAAAATCTCATACATAGTTCCAAACTCCAAGCTAAATACACATCGAGAAAGTCTCATACAGAGATGCAAACTCCAAGCTAAATACACATCAGGAAAATCTCATACAGAGTTCCAAATTCCAAGCTAAATACACATCAGGAAAATCTCATACAGAGGGGCAAACTCCAAGCTAAATACACATCAGGAAAATCTCATACAGAGATGCAAACTCCAAGTCAAATACACATCAGGATAATATCATACAGAGATGCAAACTCCAAGCTAAATATACATCAGGAAAATCTCATACAGAGATCCAAACTCCAAACTAAATACACATCGGGAAAATCTCATACAGAGATTCAAACTCCAAACTAAATACACATCGAGAAAATCTCATACAGAGATGCAAACTACAAACTAAATACACATCGAGAAAATCTCATACAGAGCTTCAAATTCCAAGCTAAATACACATCAGGAAAGTCTCATACAGAGGGGCAAACTCCAAGCTAAATACACATCAGGAAAATTTCATACACAGATGCAAACGCCAAGCTAAATACACATCGAGAAAATCTCATACAGAGATGCAAACTCCAAACTAAATACACATCTGGAAAATCTCATACAGAGATCCAAATTCCAAGCTAAATACACATCGAGAAAATCTCATACAGAGATGCAAACTACAAACTAAATACACATCGATAAAATCTCATACAAAGATCCAAACTCCTAACTAAATACACATCGAGAAAATCTCATACAGAGATGCAAACTCGAAGCTAAATACACATCAGGAAAATCTCATATAGAGCTCCAAATTCCAAGCTAAATACACATCAGGAAAATCTCATAGAGAGGGGCAAACTCCAAGCTAAATACACACCAGGAAAATCTCATACAGAGATGCAAACTCCAAGCTAAATACACATCAGGAAAATATCATACAGAGATCCAAACATCAAACTAAATACACATCGATAAAATTTCATACAGAGATGCAAACTCCAAACTAAATACACATCAGGAAAATATCATACAGAGATGCAAACTCCAAACTAAATACACATCAGGAAAATCTCATACAGAGATCCAAGCTCTAAACTAAATACACATCGGGAAAATCTCATACAGAGATGCAAACTCCAAACTAAAAACACATCGAGAAAATCTCATACAGAGATGCAAACTACAAACTAAATACACATCGAGAAAATGTCATACAGAGATGCAAACTCCAAGCTAAATACACATCATGAAAATCTCATACAGAGGTGCAAACTCCAAGCTAAATACACATCAGGAAAATCTCATACAGAGATCCAAACTCCAAGCTAAATACACATCAGGAAAATCTCATACAGAGATCCAAACTCCAAACTAAATACACATCGGGAAAATTTCATACAGAGATGCAAACTCCAAACTAATTACACATCGAGAAAATCTCATACAGAGATGCAAACTCCAAGCTAAATACACATCAGGAAAATCTCATAGAGAGATGCAAACTCCTAACTAAATACACATCGAGAAAATCTCATACAGAGATGCAAACTCCAAGCTAAATACACATCAGGAAAATCTCATACAGAGATCCAAATTCCAAGCTAAATACACATCAGGAAAATCTCATACAGAGATGCAAACTCCAAGCTAAATACACATCAGGAAAATATCATACAGAGATGCAAACTCCAAACTAAATACACATCGAGAAAATCTCATACAGAGATGCAAACTCCAAGTTAAATACACATCAGGAAAATTTCATACAGAGATGCAAACTCCAAACTAAATACACATCGGGAAAATGAAATACAGAGATGCAAACTCCAAGCTAAATACACATCAGGAAAATTTCATACCGTGGCAGAGAAGCAATCTACAAGCTAAATACACATCAGGAAAATCTCATACAGAGATGCAAATTCCAAACTAAATACACATCGGGAAAACCTCATACAAGAGATCCAAATTCCAAGGTAAATACACATCAGGAAAAATCTGTACAGAGATGCAAACTCCAAGCTAAATACACATTAGGAAAATCTCATACTGAGATGCAAACTCCAAAACTAAATACACATCGGGAAAATCTCATACAGAGATCCAAATTCCAAGCTAAATACACATCAGGAAAATTCATACACAGGGGCAAACTCCAAGCTAAATACACACCAGGAAAATCTCATACAGAGATACAAACTCCAAGCTAAATACACATCGTGAAAATCTCATACAGAGATGCAAACTCAAAACTAAATACACATTGGGACAATCTCATAGAGAGATCCAAATTCCAAGCTAAATACACATCGGGAAAATCTAATACAGAGATGCAAACTCCAAGCTAAATACACATCAGGAAAATCTCATACAGAGATGCAAACTCCAAGCTAAATACACATCAGGAAAATTTAATACAGAGATGCAAATTCCAAACTAAATACACATCGGGAAAACCTCATACAGAGATCCAAATTCCAAGGTAAATACACATCAGGAAAATCTCGTACAGAGATGCAAACTCCAAGCTAAATACACATCAGGAAAATCTCATACTGAGATGCAAACTCCAAACTAAATACACATTGGGAAAATCTCATACAGAGATCCAAATTCCAAGCTAAATACACATCAGGAAAATCTCATACAAAGGGGCAAACTCCAAGCTAAATACACACCAGCAAAATCTCATACAGAGATGCAAACTCCAAGCTAAACACACATCGTGAAAATCTCATACAGAGATCCAAATTCCAAGCTAAATACACATGAGGAAAATCTCAAACAGAGATGCAAACTCCAAGCTAAATACACATCAGGAAAATCTCATACAGAGATCCAAATTCCAAGTTAAATACACATCGGGAAAATATCATACAGAGATGCCAACTCCAAACTAAATACACATCGGGAAAATATCATACAGAGATGCAAACTCGAAGCTAAATACACATCGGGAAAACTCTATACAGGGATGCAAACTCCAAACGAAATACACATCGGGAAAATAATCATACAGAGATGCAATGCATCTCCAAGCTAAATACACATCGGGAAAATCTCATACAGAGATCCAAACTCCAAGCTAAATACACACCAAGAAAATCTCATACAGAGATGCAAACTCCAAGCTAAATACACATCGAGAAAGTGTCATACAGAGATGCAAACTCCAAACTAAAATACACATCGGGACAATCTCATACAGAGATCCAAACTCCAAGCTAAATACACATCAGGAAAATATCATACAGAGATGCAAACTCCAAGCTAAATACACACCAAGAAATCTCATACAGAGATGCAAACTCCAAGCTAAATACACATCGAGAAAGTGTCATACAGAGATGTAAACTCCAAACTAAATACACATCGGGACAATCTCATACAGAGATCCAAACTCCAAGCTAAATACACATCAGGAAAAACCTCATACAGCGATCAAATTCCAAGCTAAATACACATCAGGAAAATCTCATACAGAGATGCAAACTCCAAAGCGAAATACACATCAGGAAAATCTCATACAGATATGCAAATTCCAAACTAAATACACATCAGGAAAAATCTCATACAGATATGCAAACTCCAAACTAAATACACATCAGGAAAATCTCATACAGATATGCAAACTCAAAACTAAATACACATCAGGAAAAATCTCATACAGATATGCAAACTCCAAACTAAATACACATCAGGAAAATCTCATACAGATATGCAAACTCCAAACTAAATACACATCAGGAAAATCTCATACAGATATGCAAACTCCAAACTAAATACACATCAGGAAAATCTCATACAGATATGTAAACTCCAAACTAAATACACATCAGGAAAATCTCATACAGATATGCAAACTCCAAACTAAATACACATCAGGAAAAATCTCATACAGATATGCAAACTCCAAACTAAATACACATGAGGAAAATCTCATACAGATATGCAAACTCCAAACTAAATACACATCAGGAAAAAAATCTCATACAGAGATGCAAACTCCAAACTAAATACGCATCAGGAAAATCTCACAGATATGCAAATTCCAAACAAATACACATCGTAAAACCTCATACAGAGATCCAAATTCCAAGGTAAATACACATCAGGAAAATCTCGTACAGAGATGCAAACTCCAAGCTAAATACACATCAGGAAAATCTCATACAAAGATCCAAATTCCAAGCTAAATACACATCGGGAAAATTTCATACAGAGATGCAAACTCCAAACTAATTACATACGAGAAAATCTCATACAGAGATGCAAAACTCCAAGCTAAATACACATCAGGAAAATCTCATACAGAGATGCAAACTCCAAGCTAAATACACATCAGGAAAATCTCATAGAGAGATGCAAACTCCTAACTAAATACACATCAGGAAAATCTCATACAGAGATGCAAACTCCAAGCTAAATACACATCAGGAAATATCTAATACAGAGATCCTAACTCCAAGCTAAATACACGTCAGGAAAATCTCATACAGAGATGCAAACTCCAAGCTAAATACACATCGAGAAAATCTCATACAGAGATGCAAACTCCAAGCTAAATACACATCAGGAAAATCTCATACAGAGATCCAAATTCCAAGCTAAATACACATCAGGAAAATCTCATACAGAGATGCAAACTCCAAGCTAAATACACATCAGGAAAATATCATACAGATATGCAAATTCCAAGCTAAATACACATCGAGAAAATCTCATACAGAGATGCAAACTGCAAGTTAAATACACATCAGGAAAATTTCATACAGAGATGCAAACTCCAAACTAAATACACATCGGGAAAATGTAATACAGAGATGCGAACTCCAAGCTAAATACACATCAGGAAAATCTCATACCGTGGCAGAGAAGCAATCTACAAGCTAAATACACATCAGGAAAATCTCATACAGAGATGAAAATTCCAAACTAAATACACATCGGGAAAACCTCATACAGAGATCCAAATTCCAAGGTAAATACACATCAGGAAAATCTCGTACAGAGATGCAAACTCCAAGCTAAATACACATTAGGAAAATCTCATACTGAGATGCAAACTCCAAACTAAATACACATCGGGAAAATCTCATACAGAGATCCAAATTCCAAGCTAAATACACATCAGGAAAATCTCATACACAGGGGCAAACTCCAAGCTAAATACACACCAGGAAATTCTCATACAGAGATGCAAACTCCAAGCTAAATACACATCGTGAAAATCTCATACAGAGATGCAAACTCAAAACTAAATACACATTGGGACAATCTCATAGAGAGATCCAAATTCCAAGCTAAATACACATCGGGAAAATCTAATACGAGATGCAAACTCCAAGCAAAATACACATCAGGAAATCTCATACAGAGATGCAAACTCCAAGCTAAATACACATCAGGAAAATTTAATACAGAGATGCAAATTCCAAACTAAATACACATCGGAAAACCTCATACAGAGATCCAAATTCCAAGGTAAATACACATCAGGAAAATCTCGTACAGAGATGCAAACTCCAAGCTAAATACACATCAGGAAAATCTCATACTGAGATGCAAACTCCAAACTAAATACACATTGGGAAAATCTCATACAGAGATCCAAATTCCAAGCTAAATACACATCAGGAAAATCTCATACAAAGGGGCAAACTCCAAGCTAAATACACACCAGCAAAATCTCATACAGAGATGCAAACTCCAAGCTAAACACACATCGTGAAAAACTCTCATACAGAGATCCAAATTCCAAGCTAAATACACATGAGGAAAATCTCAAACAGAGATGCAAACTCCAAGCTAAATACACATCAGGAAAATCTCATACAGAGATCCAAATTCCAAGTTAAATACACATCGGGAAAATATCATACAGAGATGCCAACTCCAAACTAAATACACATCGGGAAAATATCATACAGAGATGCAAACTCGAAGCTACATACACATCGGGAAAATCTCATACAGGGATGCAAACTCCAAACGAAATACACATCGGGAAAATATCATACAGAGATGCAATCTCCAAGCTAAATACACATCGGGAAAATCTCATACAGAGATCCAAACTCCAAGCTAAATACACACCAAGAAAATCTCATACAGAGATGCAAACTCCAAGCTAAATACACATCGAGAAAGTGTCATACAGAGATGCAAACTCCAAACTAAATACACATCGGGACAATCTCATACAGAGATCCAAACTCCAAGCTAAATACACATCAGGAAAATATCATACAGAGATGCAAACTCCAAGCTAAATACACACCAAGAAAATCTCATACAGAGATGCAAACTCCAAGCTAAATACACATCGAGAAAGTGTCATACAGAGATGCAAACTCCAAACTAAATACACATCGGGACAATCTCATACAGAGATCCAAACTCCAAGCTAAATACACATCAGGAAAACCTCATACAGCGATCCAAATTCCAAGCTAAATACACATCAGGAAAATCTCATACAGAGATGCAAACTCCAAGCGAAATACACATCAGGAAAATCTCATACAGATATGCAAATTCCAAACTAAATACACATCAGGAAAATCTCATACAGATATGCAAACTCCAAACTAAATACACATCAGGAAAATCTCATACAGATATGCAAACTCAAAACTAAATACACATCAGGAAAATCTCATACAGATATGCAAACTCCAAACTAAATACACATCAGGAAAATCTCATACAGATATGCAAACTCCAAACTAAATACACATCAGGAAAATCTCATACAGATATGCAAATTCCAAACTAAATACACATCAGGAAAATCTCATACAGATATGCAAACTCCAAACTAAATACACATCAGGAAAATCTCATACAGATATGCAAACTCCAAACTAAATACACATCAGGAAAATCTCATACAGATATGCAAACTCCAAACTAAATACACATCAGGAAAATCTCATACAGATATGCAAACTCCAAACTAAATACACATCAGGAAAATCTCATACAGAGATGCAAACTCCAAAGTAAATACGCATCAGGAAAATCTCATACAGATATGCAAATTCCAAACTAAATACACATCGGTAAAACCTCATACAGAGATCCAAATTCCAAGGTAAATACACATCAGGAAAATCTCGTACAGAGATGCAAACTCCAAGCTAAATACACATCAGGAAAATCTCATACAAAGATCCAAATTCCAAGCTAAATACACATCGTGAAAATTTCATACAGAGATGCAAACTCCAAACTAATTACACATCGAGAAAATCTCATACAGAGATGCAAACTCCAAGCTAAATACACATCAGGAAAATCTCATACAGAGATGCAAACTCCAAGCTAAATACACATCAGGAAAATCTCATAGAGAGATGCAAACTCCTAACTAAATACACATCAGGAAAATCTCATACAGAGATGCAAACTCCAAGCTAAATACACATCAGGAAAATCTAATACAGAGATCCTAACTCCAAGCTAAATACACGTCAGGAAAATCTCATACAGAGATGCAAACTCCAAGCTAAATACACATCGAGAAAATCTCATACAGAGATGCAAACTCCAAGCTAAATACACATCAGGAAAATCTCATACAGAGATCCAAATTCCAAGCTAAATACACATCAGGAAAATCTCATACAGAGATGCAAACTCCAAGCTAAATACACATCAGGAAAATATCATACAGATATGCAAATTCCAAGCTAAATACACATCGAGAAAATCTCATACAGAGATGAAAAACTCCAAGTTAAATACACATCAGGAAAATTTCATAGAGAGATGCAAACTCCAAACTAAATACACATCGGGAAAATGTAATACAGAGATGCGAACTCCAAGCTAAATACACATCAGGAAAATCTCATACCGTGGCAGAGAAGCAATCTACAAGCTAAATACACATCAGGAAAATCTCATACAGAGATGCAAATTCCAAACTAAATACACATCGGGAAAACCTCATACAGAGATCCAAATTCCAAGGTAAATACACATCAGGAAAATCTCGTACAGAGATGCAAACTCCAAGCTAAATACACATTACGAAAATCTCATACTGAGATGCAAACTCCAAACTAAATACACATCGGGAAAATCTCTACAGAGATCCAAATTCCAAGCTAAATACACATCAGGAAAATCTCATACACAGGGGCAAACTCCAAGCTAAATACACACCAGGAAAATCTCATACAGAGATGCAAACTCCAAGCTAAATACACATCGTGAAAATCTCATACAGAGATGCAAACTCAAAACTAAATACACATTGGGACAATCTCATAGAGAGATCCAAATTCCAAGCTAAATACACATCGGGAAAATCTAATACAGAGATGCAAACTCCAAGCTAAATACACATCAGGAAAATCTCATACAGAGATGCAAACTCCAAGCTAAATACACATCAGGAAAATTTCATACAGAGATGCAAATTCCAAAGTAAATACACATCGGGAAAGCCTCATACAGAGATCCAAATTCCAAGGTAAATACACATCAGGAAAATCTCGTACAGAGATGCAAACTCCAAGCTAAATACACATCAGGAAAATCTCATACTGAGATGCAAACTCCAAACTAAATACACATCGGGAAAATCTCATACAGAGATCCAAATTCCAAGCTAAATACACATCAGGAAAATCTCATACAAAGGGGCAAACTCCAAGCTAAATACACACCAGCAAAATCTCATACAGAGATGCAAACTCCAAGCTAAACACACATCGTGAAAATCTCATACAGAGATCCAAATTCCAAGCTAAATACACATGAGGAAAATCTCAAACAGAGATGCAAACTCCAAGCTAAATACACATCAGGAAAATCTCATACAGAGATCCAAATTCCAAGTTAAATACACATCGGGAAAATATCATACAGAGATGCCAACTCAAAACTAAATACACATCGGGAAAATATCATACAGAGATGCAAACTCGAAGCTAAATACACATCGGGAAAATCTCATACAGGGATGCAAACTCCAAACGAAATACACATCGGGAAAATATCATACAGAGATGCAATCTCCAAGCTAAATACACATCGGGAAAATCTCATACAGAGATCCAAACTCCAAGCTAAATACACATCAGGAAAACATCATACAGAGATGCAAACTCCAAGCTAAATACACACCAAGAAAATCTCATACAGAGATGCAAACTCCAAGCTAAATACACATCGAGAAAGTGTCATACAGAGATGCAAACTCAAAACTAAATACACATCGGGACAATCTCATACAGAGATCCAAATTCCAAGCTAAATACACATCAGGAAAACCTCATACAGCGATCCAAATTCCAAGCTAAATACACATCAGGAAAATCTCATACAGAGGTGCAAACTCCAAGCGAAATACACATCAGGAAAATCTCATACAGAGATGCAAACTCCAAACTAAATACACATCAGGAAAATCTCATACAGATATGCAAAATTCCAAACTAAATACACATCGGTAAAACCTCATACAGAGATCCAAATTCCAAGGTAAATACACATCAGGAAAATCTCGTACAGAGATGCAAACTCCAAGCTAAATACACATCAGGAAAATCTCATACAGAGATCCAAATTCCAAGCTAAATACACATCAGGAAAATTTCATACAGAGATGCAAATTCCAAGCTAAATACACATCGAGAAAATCTCATACAGAGATGCAAACTCCAAACTAAATACACATCGAGAAAATCTCATACAGAGATGCAAACTCCAAGCTAAATACACATCATGAAAATCTCATACAGAGCGGCAAACTCCAAGCAAAATACACATCAGGAAAATCTCATACAGAGATGTAAACTCCAAGCTAAATACACATCAGGAAAATCTCATACAAAGATGCAAACTCCAAACTAAATACACATCGAGAAAATCTCATACAGAGATGCAAACTCCAAGCTAAATACACATCAGGAAAATCTCATACAGAGATCGAAATTCCAAGCTAAATACACATCCGGAAAATTTCATACAGAGATGCAAATTCCAAGCTAAATACACATCGAGAAAATCTCATACAGAGATGCAAACTCCAAACTAAATACACATCTAGAAAATCTCATACAGAGATGCAAACTCCAAGCTAAATACACATCTAGAAAATCTCATACAGAGCTCCAAATTCCAAGCTAAATACCCATCAGGAAAATCTCATACAGAGCGGCAAACTCCAAGCTAAATACACATCAGGAAAATCTCATACAGAGATGTAAACTCCAAGCTAAATACACATCAGGAAAATCTCATACAGAGATCCAAATTCCAAGCTAAATACACATCAGGAAAATCTCATACAGAGATCCAAATTCCAAGCTAAATACACATCAGGAAAATCTCATACAGAGATGCAAACTCCAAGCTAAATACACATCAGGAAAATATTATACAGAGATGCAAACTCCAAGCTAAATACACATCGGGAAAATCTCATACAGAGATGCAAACTCCAAACTAAATACACATCGGGAAAATATCATACAGCGATGCAAACTCCAAGCTAGATACACATCGGGAAAATCTCATACAGAGATGCAAACTCCAAGCTAAATACACATCGGGAAAATCTCATACAGAGATGCAAACTCCAAACTAAATACACATCGGGAAAATGTCATACAGAGATCCAAATTCCAAGCTAAATACACATCAGGAAAATCTCATACAAAGGGGCAAACTCCAAGCTAAATACACACCAGCAAAATCTCATACAGAGATGCAAACTCCAAGCTAAACACACATCGTGAAAATCTCATACAGAGATCCAAATTCCAAGCTAAATACACATCAGGAAAATTTCATACAGAGATGCAAACTCCAAGCTAAATACACATCAGGAAAATCTCATACAGAGATCCAAATTCCAAGCTAAATACACATCGGGAAAATATCATACAGAGATGCCAACTCCAAACTAAATACACATCGGGAAAATATCATACAGAGATGCAAACTCCAAGCTAAATACACATTAGGAAAATCTCATACTGAGATGCAAACTCCAAACTAAATACACATCGGGAAAATCTCATACAGAGATCCAAATTCCAAGCTAAATACACATCAGGAAAATCTCATACACAGGGGCAAACTCCAAGCTAAAATACACACCAGGAAAATCTCATACAGAGATGCAAACTCCAAGCTAAATACACATCGTGAAAATCTCATACAGAGATGCAAACTCAAAACTAAATACACATTGGGACAATCTCATAGAGAGATCCAAATTCCAAGCTAAATACACATCGGGAAAATCTAATACAGAGATGCAAACTGCAAGGTAAATACACATCAGGAAAATCTCATACAGAGATGCAAACTCCAAGCTAAATATACACATAGAAAAATTTCATACAGAGATGCAAATTCCAAACTAAATACACATCGGGAAAACCTCATACAGAGATCCAAATTCCAAAGTAAATACACATCAGGAAAATCTCATACAGAGATGCAAACTCCAAACTAAATACACATCAGGAAAATCTCATACAGATATGCAAATTCCAAACTAAATACACATCGGTAAAACCTCATACAGAGATCCAAATTCCAAGGTAAATACACATCAGGAAAATCTCGTACAGAGATGCAAACTCCAAGCTAAATACACATCAGGAAAATCTCATACAGAGATCCAAATTCCAAGCTAAATACACATCAGGAAAATTTCATACAGAGATGCAAATTCCAAGCTAAATACACATCGAGAAAATCTCATACAGAGATGCAAACTCCAAACTAAATACACATCGAGAAAATCTCATACAGAGATGCAAACTCGAAGCTAAATACACATCATGAAAATCTCATACAGAGCGGCAAACTCCAAGCTAAATACACATCAGGAAAATCTCATACAGAGATGTAAACTCCAAGCTAAATACACATCAGGAAAATCTCATACAGAGATGCAAACTCCAAGCTAAATACACATCAGGAAAACATTATACAAAGATGCAAACTCCAAGCTAAATACACATCGGGAAAATCTCATACAGAGATGAAAACTCCAAACTAAATACACATCGGGAAAATATCATACAGCGATGCAAACTCCAAGCTAAATACACATCGGGAAAATCTCATACAGAGATGCAAACTCCAAGCTAAATACACATCGGGAAAATCTCATACAGAGATGCAAACTCCAAACTAAATACACATCGGGAAAATGTCATACAGAGATCCAAATTCCAAGCTAAATACACATCAGGAAAATCTCATACAAAGGGGCAAACTCCAAGCTAAATACACACCATCAAAATCTCATACAGAGATGCAAACTCCAAGCTAAACACACATCGTGAAAATCTCATACAGAGATCCAAATTCCAAGCTAAATACACATCAGGAAAATCTCATACAGAGATCCAAACTCCAAGCTAAATACACATCAGGAAAATCTCATACAGAGATCCAAATTCCAAGCTAAATACACATCGGGAAAATATCATACAGAGATGCCAACTCCAAACTAAATACACATCGGGAAAATATCATACAGAGATGCAAACTCCAAGCTAAATACACATTAGGAAAATCTCATAATGAGATGCAAACTCCAAACTAAATACACATCGGGAAAATCTCATACAGAGATCCAAATTCCAAGCTAAATACACATCAGGAAAATCTCATACACAGGGGCAAACTCCAAGCTAAATACACACCAGGAAAATCTCATACAGAGATGCAAACTGCAAGCTAAATACACATCGTGAAAATCTCATACAGAGATGCAAACTCAAAACTAAATACACATTGGGACAATCCTCATAGAGAGATCCAAATTCCAAGCTAAATACACATCGGGAAAATCTAATACAGAGATGCAAACTCCAAGGTAAATACACATCAGGAAAATCTCATACAGAGATGCAAACTCCAAGCTAAATACACATCAGGAAAATTTCATACAGAGATGCAAATTCCAAACTAAATACACATCGGTAAAACCTCATACAGAGATCCAAATTCCAAGGTAAATACACATCAGGAAAATCTCGTACAGAGATGCAAACTCCAAGCTAAATACACATCAGGAAAATCTCATACAGAGAGCCAAATTCCAAGCTAAATACACATCAGGAAAATATCATACAGAGATGCAAACTCCAAGCTAAATACACCCCAAGAAAATCTCATAGAGAGATGCAAACTCCAAGCTAAATACACATCGAGAAAGTGTCATACAGAGATGCAAACTCCAAACTAAATACACATCGGGACAATCTCATACAGAGATCCAAATTCCAAGCTAAATACACATCAGGAAAACCTCATACAGCGATCCAAATTCCAAGCTAAATACACATCAGGAAAATCTCATACAGAGGTGCAAACTCCAAACTAAATACACATCAGGAAAATCTCATACAGATATGCAAATTCCAAACTAAATACACATCGTTAAAACCTCATACAGAGATCCAAATTCCAAGGTAAATACACATCAGGAAAATCTCGTACAGAGATGCAAACTCCAAGCTAAATATCACATCAGGAAAATCTCATACAGAGATCCAAATTCCAAGCTAAATACACATCAGGAAAAATTTCATACAGAGATGCAAATTCCAAGCTAAATACACATCGAGAAAATCTCATACAGAGATGCAAACTCCAAACTAAATAAACATCGAGAAAATCTCATACAGAGATGCAAACTCCAAGCTAAATACACATCATGAAAATCTCATACAGAGCGGCAAACTCCAAGCTAAATACACATCAGGAAAATCTCATACAGAGATGTAAACTCCAAGCTAAATACACATCAGGAAAATCTCATACAGAGATGCAAACTCCAAACTAAATACACATCGAGAAAATCTCATACAGAGATGCAAAACTCCAAGCTAAATACACATCAGGAAAATCTATACAGAGATCGAAAATTCCAAGCTAAATACACATCCGGAAAATTTCATACAGAGATGCAAATTCCAAGCTAAATACACATCAGGAAAATCTCATACAGAGATGCAAACTCCAAACTAAATACACATCTAGAAAATCTCATACAGAGATGCAAACTCCAAGCTAAATACACATCTAGAAAATCTCATACAGAGATCCAACTTCCAAGCTAAATACCCATCAGGAAAATCTCATACAGAGCTGCAAACTCCAAGCTAAATACACATCAGGAAAATCTCATACAGAGATGTAAACTCCAAGCTAAATACACATCAGGAAAATCTCATACAGAGATCCAAATTCCAAGCTAAATACACATCAGGAAAATCTCATACAGAGATCCAAATTCCAAGCTAAATACACATCAGGAAAATCTCATACAGAGATGCAAACTCCAAGCTAAATACACATCAGGAAAATATTATACAGAGATGCAAACTCCAAGCTAAATACACATCGGGAAAATCTCATACAGAGATGCAAACTCCAAACTAAATACACATCGGGAAAATATCATACAGCGATGCAAACTCCAAGCTAAATACATATCGGGAAAATCTCATACAGAGATGCAAACTCCAAGCTAAATACACATCGGGAAAATCTCATACAGAGATGCAAACTCCAAACTAAATACACATCGGGAAAATGTCATACAGAGATGCAAACTCCACGCTAAATACACATTGAGAAAATCTCATACAGAGTGGCCAACTCCAAGATAAATACACATCGGAAAAATGAAGACTTGATAACTTACAGTAGATTTACAGGGTTGTGAAATAATGGAAACACGCACGATGATTGTGAGAATGCTGCGTGTAGATGATGGTGACTGAATCATCGGTTGATCGGAACTTTGCTTGGTCATGTTGTAGACACTGCTTATAACTGACTAGGGTGTTCCGTCCAGCCATTGAGGACTGATGAAGCACATATTGTGGAGGATAACAACCTTATTATTGACATGCATTGTGCACAGACCGTTACATTGGTGAACCTGTAAAGTCACAAGACAAAGAGAAGAGAACCTTAATAGTCGCCAGAAACATATACATTGCATGTGTGGATTTATTGTTCATTTACGTCATGGACTGTTAATACACTGACACGACCTGCGACACCCCCAGCACCGGGTTAATCGAAACTCAATATAAGTAACATAAACAACAGAGTGTAGAGTATACGGGGCAATGGGACACACATTTCAAGTTGAGAGTGGTGGAGTTGGTAACCGACGACGGTCCAACGCCGTTGTCGACGGTACACGTAATGGCGCGGCCGTCGTCGTCACGTGTGGGTGTCAACACCAGGTCCTGGGAACTCGTGTGGCCGCCGTACGCCCCGACCATGTCCCGCCTGGTGTCCGTATTGCTGATGTCCATGCTACCCGTGCTACTCCATGTGATGTTCGACACCGGGTTGGAGTTTCCGACCGCGCACGTCAAGGTCAGCTGGTTCTGGCCGTCAGCTAAGATCTCTCTGTTACCAGTCAGTGTGGCGGATAGGGGAGGAACTGAAGCATAGAACATCACATGCCAACTATTTAATGAATGCATACCTATATTAGCATTGGCGTTATTATTTGGCATACACCGTTTAATTAAATAAGCTATTCTAATTTTAGCTTATTAGTGTGTGTTATATTACATGTTGTAAATGCTTGTGCAGTAACATTACAATTAGATATTAGTTAGGAAACTAAAAGAATACATTATTAGCGTACCATAGACGAGATATATATATATAAAGTATACAGTAGCGTAGAAAACACTGGGGATTCTCAGAAATAGTCAAGTCTATATACGTATACAGACATCAAGAAATGTGACATCACAACTTGCATGACGGTAGCTGCAGCTCCGACACTGGCACACCATGCCTCAGTACACATGTGGAAGACTCGGACCTAGGACCTAGGACCAAATACTTAGCTCATTTGGAAAACGTTACTTCACCAACACATTTTCATACACAATACCTGCAATAAACATCAGTAACTCAAATGTTACAATTTGTGACTAACAAGTATCCACTGACCTTGAATTATCTAAAACGCCCTTTTATTTTGATTTGCGTCCCAACATTTCGACATAGCCTTACATGAACTTTACTTTCGGATTCCTATTATATTCGCAGAATTTCGCAGAATGATCAATAATGACGTCACAGGAAAACCCGAACTTCTATATTTGTTCAACCAATCAGGTGGCGATGCGTGAAGCGGGTTGTGTGAGATTCTTTCGGACAGAGAAATTCCTCTGTGAAGTTGGTAGCTAAAATGCATGTAACTAACAATATACGCAACACAGATGTTTAAGGTGAATATAAATGGGGGCCTACTGCATTAATCCAGAGACGAAAATCAGCAGAAAAAATTGAAACTCGCTGTCTTTGAGCCAGCCCCAAATTAAACCTGTCCAGTGAATTTTCACAAACTCTTGTCTACCTTGGAAAAGGCTGTAAGGTATAGTGTATGGAAATGGGTGGGTGGGGTAACGTTTTCCAGATGAGCCAAGTATTGGGTCCTAGGTCCGAGTCGTGCACCTGTGCCTCAGTACTGTCTGATGTTGTCTTGTTGCAGTACGTGACATCACACCGACGATGCGCATGTGGCGATCACCAGACAGCGTATTTTTAGACATGGATTCCCATAACATTCTACAGAGATTCTACTTTCACTTTCAAAATTCAAAACATTTTCGACAGGTTTTTGTTCTGTTCCAACCATGGATTTAAATACTAATTGTTTATTTTACATACTTTGTCAATTTGCATATTCCTAACCTGTATGTGGCTTGAATTATCAAGCAGCTCCTTTAAAGCTTTTGAAGTGAATATTGATGGCACACATTGGAAAATAGTTCCACCAATCATTCACAGTCCACCATTGTACACAACTGCTACCTGGATTGAATACTCAGAATACTCACAACGGACAGTCACCGTGACCGAGTCAACACCAGGTGGCGCTATCGTGTTTGTGGCGACACACTTGTAGACCCCGGCGTCCTCCCGCCTGACGGATGTTATTATGTGGGGCCTGGTGTAGCGGTTATCCTCAAATTGCAGCGACAGCTGTTCTGTGTGGAATGCCTGGACATTGTGGTCCCACGTTATGTTCCCCGCGGGTTTACTGTAGACGGAGCACTGTAGTGTGACGGCAGTCCCCGTGCCTTCTGTCACCGGCCCAAGTACAGATATGGTGACCTCGACGGTGGGATGGACTACACGAGAATACAAGAGCATGCTGATTGGGATGTACATGCAGTGTGGGAAGTACATGTAGAGATGTGTATATCAACCAATATTTCTATCTGGCCTTATTGTCTTCATGGCCAGTATAGAGACAGAACAGCCGGTACATCGTCAGTCTGATCAGGGTCTCCGGTGTCTGCCACTAGAGCAAAAACACATGTATAATGTGTGGGGTAAACAGTGGTGATTATTGTCAGGTTGTGTCGATGTACAAGTCGATAAGGCTCTAGTCGAGTCAAAGATTACAGAAGTTGTCATATCGTGGTTCAACTGGCTTACCATGCAGATCAGTATGAAAAGGAAACCTGTTAGTAGTACAAATCAAACCAGTCATTCCCGAGGGGTGGGTGCCAGAGGATACCAGAGCAGCAAATTTTGCCACTCGTTTTTGTGGATGGATACAAACATGCAGATGACAGCACACATGCAGAGAAGTATATTGCTACATGCAACTGAGATGGCCATTAATGAACATGGACAGTCAATACTTCCAGGGAATAGTGAATGAGGAAATACAAACGTGTGTGAAGAAATAAACCGCTGAATAAGTATTTAATACAGTTTAATGACCAGTCATCAGCTAAGGTTATTTTAGGCCCGGCTAGCAGGGCTGAATCACATATAGTTCACCAGTACGGATGGGGGAAACCTCAAAATCAGATCTGAATATTTAAATGAAAAATATATACCGTATTCAGCCCTGAAATTAGAATAAGCTCATCTGGTGCCAAGTCTTCACCACACCACCCCACACAAGTAATAGGATTAGCATTAATGTTACTATTTCTACCCTGGAATCAAAATATGAAAGAACAATTGCCACAGCAAACCATTTATTTGATTTATTGCAGCTTAACGGCCTATCAACAGATAAGGTCATTAAGGCCGGACCAACGGGTTCGATCCCATATCTGACCTGCTGCATTTGGGTAAAATCACAAAATCAAAACGGAATATTTATATCGAAAAAAAGAATATATATTAGAATAACCTAACCTGGTGCCATGTCCATACCACACTAAAGTCACTTGGCCCTTTCGCCTGCCTGAAAGTAATAGAATTACGAATAATCGTAACTCACATAAAGGGTATAACCAGATTCAACTGTAACATACAAAAATGCCTAAGACGTATGTGAGGGCCAGACCAGGGGCCCGTTTCACTAAACTTCGTACGATTCAAATGTTCGTTGTAAATTTAGGATCGTCTGGAAATTTCAATTGATGTATTTACATGTATTGAGCATAGCATATGCTCAATAAATGTAAATCCAATAATTGTTTACAAGAAAACAGTGTTAATGTGAAATTTACAGACTATTACTTACGAACATTTTAGTCATACGAAGCTTAGTGAAACGGGCCCCTGGTCTGTGGTCGGAATTCCTGTAAGGACGAACACCGATCGTTAAATTACCCATAGTATGCCACAACAAAACATGCATTCATATATTAGGCCTAGGCGTACCAGCATAAACTATGTTTTTGGTACCATCTCTGCACACCAAAGATTTGTGTTACTAAAGTTATCAGAAACATATACTCTATATATATCTGCATGATATACAGATATACCTTCAGAAGTAGTAGCTTCAGCCTAGTAATTTGCATAAACAAGATGGCCACCACTACTACATGTAGGGGCATATCGTATTGTGGAAGCAATTTTAAAAGCACAAATACCGATCAACTTCAGGCATTTAATAAGTCATAGCCGACTAAATGTTTATCCATCAATTTTATTATGATATGATGTGTAGAAATCCAATATGGCCGCCATTTTACACGAATTCTATGAAATAGTTAAAGAAACGGGCACGCACGTGCAAGTATGTGTTGACACCACCCGTATATATGAAACTAACATAGTCCCGAGTTGTTTAACAAGTTGGTATTAATAATAATACATAACAAAAACATAACATTTGTGGTATAAATATGTTATATTGCAGAAACAATATGGCCGACCTTATGACTCGCATATCCAGTTTATGGGATATTTATATGCAACTTGGTTGTTTCAGCAGTCACATAATGGTTAATTCAAACACAATTATGATAGGTGATAACGGATATGCTATACAATGTATATAACCCAATTTTAAGATAAAATGAGAAGTGTGTAAATCCAAAAAGGCCGCCATAATATGCGAATTTCGTAAATTATTCACATGAATTATTTGTTATCAATGCTGGCACCCCATACCCGTTAAAAACTCCAATGGCCACACGCTTTGCATACACAATCGGTGATATACAGCTTACTAAAAGCATAAACGTATTAATTTGCATATTTAACATGTCCAGAATTGTAAAATTAGAACAGCAATTTCTGGAATTCAATCCTATTTACGTATTACACAAAACATATTAGACGAAGGCATACGGATCAGTTTCAACGATTTCATCATTGGCAAGTCGCAGAAAGCTTTCATTTCTCGTTTGAGGCAAATATTATTTTGTACAATACTTGTAGTAATTCAACTAAATCACCATACACATTATATCAGTATCGGTGGTATAACAATAATAACAGTTTATTATATATCTGTTTTAGTATGACTAGAAGCTCTAATACATACCCTAAGTCATATTTAACATACAGTAAAACGTCAACTTATAGCTAAATGATGTAATTTAGCCAATTAATATAATATAAAATACACCATGCATACACGTTCAGCGACAATTTAATATATAGGATATTATACAGCCACATGAGACTAAACGACATTAAAACTGTTAACATTACTGTTGTACAGTGTTCTGTTTTTACCACCTTGTGTACGTAAACATGTAATATAAATGACAGTCCACGAAACCAACATATGATATTAATGTCATAATTATATGAGTCTGACATACCAGTATGAACATGTAGTGACCACTATATATCAATTTATTCATTTACTAGCTTATCCTTACTCATTGTCAACTTTATGTTAAGTACTGATATCAGGGAAACATGACGGCAAAACAAGCAAGAGGATTATTATTTGTGTTTTGATCTTTAAGATTACAGACAATGTCAACATATCTGTCGCCGAACACATCTACCAAAACAACACATACTACGTGTTCGCTTTTTATATCTAGCTGATTGCCTGAGTGTATCTTTGTGGAACTGTGTACCGCTAATCAAGGTGTCCATCTTGGTGCCTAATTCAAAACTCGACCTACATGCCCGTATTTGATACATTGTCCTTATTTTACAAGCCATGCACTGTTCTTCTCTTCTGTCCATCTGATGTATTGCTTCCTATTTTCCATGCACATGTATGCTTAAACAATTTAAGTGTATCCATCTATGTCTATATTTTAATGCAGGTGAGCTGTTAATAATTACAACATAATATGGGATGGATATGTCGTTCGCTCATGTAGCACGCTATGTTGATTGTTCGATTTACATGTCATGAAGAGTGGTAAAAATAAAAGAAATTCCAAACAAATGCAATAAAAAATCCATCTCATTGCAACTACACAAAAAGTTCTGTTATGGTAGATGCTGTTCATAGGCATGCATTTCGTGGCCACCAGAGTATTGTTCAGAAATGAAAGCATTAATATAACATTGCGACATATTAAATAAATAAACTAATACTCCAACCACTGGTCGTGTAATTCATGTTTGTGGCACGGTGTAGGCTCCTCAACCATGGCATGTGCTTAGCCTGATGTATTGTGTTAGTGTCTTCTTTACATGGGTTCAATACCACGCACACAGATAATGACATGTGACAGCAACGAAACATTTATGAAACGGACACTTAACGAATTTCTCCGCATTGATTGTTTATTATATCTCAAAAGATAATACATATAACTAGTAATATATACCTCGATCATGAAACATGAAGACGAATAGGCAAATAAATAATGATGCTGGATAAACTAATATGTTGACATTTGGTTTTCTACACACAGCGTGTTGTACAGTACACCCCGGTGCCTGTTTACGATTATGGTATTACCACTGTACGCTAATCTATTCTATATGGTCTGCTTCCGGTATAGTATCCATATTCGGAATAGAACAAGCAGTACAGGGGCTACCTTTGGACAGACAGAAAGATTCAGCTCTATGTTCAATGCTCCAACCAGTATGCAGCATGTACTGGCAACATTAATACTACTAATTATGCGAACTCATTGGTATGGTAGTGTTATTGTTATCATAAACTCAAACAAAATAGTTTGATTATAATATAGCATCTGCCCAGCATATGCAGCATGCGAAGGGTTAAAACATTATAAATTTCGTTGCTTTGCTTATTTTCGTACTTCCGCACATAGCAAAAACGTGATAATCTTTACTATTATTTCGTAAATGTGTTGTATTTTCTGGTTGTCCACGACATACTGTTTACATATATGCGATACATTATTTCATTCCATAGGTGTCCCAAGGCCAATGGTCAAAGTCAAATGACGTTTGCGCGAATGCTTCTGGCGAAATTTGCGTTATTAATCTTATACGTCTATCCATGTGGCGACGGGGTTGTCCATTGATGTCAGAATATTAGTTTTATATCCTTGAAAGTATGCAAATCATATTTGCAAAGTACATGCCAAAAATATACAACGCATACACCAGGTTGATTTCTGCTGCATTTCTATTACGATCGCATACTAGTAATATTGACTGAACAAGCAATTTTCATTAAACTAGGATGGCTGGTATGCTTTTGATAGGAGTATACACATTATTAATTTAAATACTGATAATATAGACGTTGGTCAATATACATGTATACAGAGTATTAACACTGGTACATAATATATAACAAGCTAAATAACCGGATCATTGTGCTTTCACTTATAGCAGATACCGATTCCATGCTATTTGTGCTAAATATTAAACTATACAATACGTAGGTAGCAATCGTGTTTTGTGTAGACATATATTACCAACACAAACATTAGATGTGTCCTTCAGATCAACTCGATTAACGAATTGTGTATGAAAAAACTGACCTTTCTGGATGTACACAAGTTATAATGATTGACTAACAGCATATACATTGATATTTATTTTAAGAAGGGTCGGCTAACAGTCGTGAATATATATCCAACTAATACTCTCAGCGTATATAATTAGGACATAGCAATCTAAATAACATTGTAACTTTTAATTTCGGACTGGAATATTATGCACTCATTGATGAGACAAGCATACTTGACAAAATGCTTGCAAAATGGCGGCCATCTTTGTTTTATACATACTATGTATTCCTTTACAATGAAAAGCATACATTTGCCAATGTGTCAGCTCGTATGTGTCAGAAATTGGTATCATTTCCCTGCCGGTATTAATGGTACAAAATGATGCAATTGCTGTTAGTAGATTAATTAATTAATTAATTATCTTATTTCTGACATATAAACATAATTCCTACCTGTTTCAAACGTAATACCTACATGTGTCCAACATAATTCCTACCTGTGTCAAACATAATTCCTACCTGTGTCAAACATAATTCCTACCTGTTTCAGAACAGCAGAAACAGCAATTGGAGCTCTCCCTTTCTCCCCTGTCTGTATGTGTGTTGTTTCTGTAGACTTGCATGTTTGTTTCCACAGTCAGAATGGCCATTTGGTATATATGTTTAACACGTGAAGACGAAGAAGCCTATTGATTTTCAAAAATGTCCGATGACTTATCTCCCCATTGGCGGCCACATGTCAAGTTGAGAGTGGTGGAATTGGTAACCGACCGTTATATTGGTGAATCTGTAGTCACAAGGCAGAGAGAAGAGACCCTTAACAGTCGTCAGAAATATATACATTACATGTGTTGTCTTATTGCACTTGTTCATTTACATCATAGACCGTTAATATACTGGCACGACCTGCCACACACCCAGCGCTTAATTAAGAGAAATGCAATACAGGTAACGTAAACAACACCATGTAGAGTATACTAGACAATGGGACATACATGTTAAGTTGAGATTGGTAGAATCGGTGACCGATAGTCCGACGCCGTTGTCGACGGTACACGTGATGGTGTCGCCGTCGTTGTCTCGTGTGGGCGTCAACACCAGGTACTGCGAACTCGTGTGGCCACCGTAATCCCCGACCACATCCAGCTTGGTGACGGAATTGCTGATGTCCACGCTACCCGTCCTGCTCCAGGTGATGTACGACACCGGGTTGGAGTTCCCGACCGTGCACGTCAAGGTCAGCTCGTTCTGACCGTCAGCTATGATCTCTCTGTTACCAGTCAGTGTGGCAGATAGGGGAGCAACTGAAGTATAGAACATCACACGTCAACTGGCCGTCAACTACGATCTCTCTATTACCGGTCAGTATGGCGGATAGGGGAGAAACGGAAGTATAGAACATCACATGTCAACTATTTTATGAACACATGTCTTTATTGACAATGGCGTTATTTTTTGGCATACATCGTTTAATAAAAAAAATCTATTCTGGTTGTATTATGTGGATTATTATTGTGTCTTATATTACATGTTCTAAATGGTTCTGTAGTGATGTTACGTTCTCATGGATGTAAATAAACAGGGACACAACATGACTCTCAAACTAATTCACAATAAAACTGAGTTTGTATAAATGTATTAATTTGTCATTTCCATATTAAAGGAACACGTTGATGATTTGTGGGGCTTTTATCAATTAGGAATCAAAACAGAATACATTATTAGCATAGCATACCATACACATACACGATACCTATATAAAGCATACAGTAATACAGTAGCATAGAAAACATGGGGAATTCCCAATAATAATTAAGAATGTATACGTATACAGACTTATCTAATTTTAAAACAAGGACATCACGAAATGTGACATCACTCTCATGACGGTAGTTGGGCAACAATACTGGTGCGAATGCTTCAGTACTGTCTAACATCATCTTGTTATTTTGTTGTATGACGTGACCTCACACCGGTGCGCGCATGGCGATCACCTGACCATGTATTTTAGACATGGATTCCCGTAACATTCAACAGAGATTCAACTTTCACTTTCAAAAGTTGCAATAAAAAACATTTTCGATAGCTTTATTTTCAGTTCCAACCATAGTTTGAAATAATAATTGTTTATTTGATATAATTTGTCAATTTTCATATTCCTAAGCTGTATTGGGGCTTGAATCGACAAGCAGTTGCTTCTGAAGTGAATAATTGGACGGCATATATAGGACACAAATTTCACTAGCCATTCACAGTCCACTGTACACAGCTGCTACATGAAATGAATACTCACAATGGACCGTCAGCGTGACCGATGCCGTGTTATTGGTGTCACCACCGGGCGGCATTATCGTGTTTGTGGCGACACATTTGTAGACCCCGGCGTCCTCCCGCCTGGCGGATGTTATTTTGCGGGTCCTGGTGTAGCGGTTATCCAAAGATTGCGGCGATAGCTGTTCTGTGTGTAATGCCTGGCCATTGTGGTACCAAGCTATGTTCCCCGCGGGTTTACTGTGGACGGAGCACTGTAGTGTGACGTCAGTCCCCGCGCCTTCAGTTACCGGCCCAGGTGGAGATACGGTGACCACGGTCTTGGGATGAACTACACGTGAATACAAGGGCATGCTGGTTGGGATGTGCAGACAGGGTGGGAGGTACATGTAGAGATAGCAGTAACTGAGATCACAGCCAGTCAGACATAAACCACACATACATAATCCATACATTGAACACATCATTACAAGGTGTCCACTGCAGTAACTAAGATGACAGCCAGTCAGACATCAACCACAGACATAGTCCATACATTAAACACCTCATTACAATGTGGCCATTGCAGTAACAGAGATGACAGCCTGTCAGAAATAAACCACACAGACATAGCCCATGCATTGAAAACATCATTACAAGGTGTCCACTGCAGTAACTGAGATGAAAGTCAGTCAGCCATAAATCACACAGACATAGTCCATACATTGAACACCTTATTACAATGTATACACAGCAGTAACTGAGATGACAGCCAGTGAGACATAAACCACACAGACATAGTCAATACGTTGAACACATCATTACAAGGTGTCCAGTGCAGTAACTGAGATAACTGCCAGTCAGACATAAACAACACAGACATAGTCCATACATTGAACACATTATTATAATGTGTCCAGTGCAGTAACTGAGATGACAGCCAGTCAGATATAAACCACACATACATATTCCATAAATTGAACACATCATTACAAGGTGTCCAGTGCAGTAACTGACATGACTGCCAGTCAGACATTAATCACACAGACGTAGTCCATACATTGAACACATCATTACAAGGTGTCCATTGCAGTAACTGGGATGACAGCCAGTCAGATATAAACCACACATACATAGTCAATAAATTGAACACATCATTACAAGGTGTCCGCTGCAGTAACTGAGATGAAAGCTAGTCAGACATAAATCACACATACATAGTCCATACATTGAACACCTCATTACAAGGTGTCCAGTGCCGTAACTTGGATGACAGCCAGTCAGACATAAACCACACAGCCATATTCCATACATTGAACACATCGTTGCAATGTGTCCAGTGCAGTAAATGAGATGACAGCCAGTCAGATATAAACCACACAGACATAGTCATTAAATTGAACACATCATGACAAAGTGTCCATTGCAGTAACTGGGATGACAGCCAGTCAGACATAAACCACACATACATAGTCCATAAGCAGCAGGGAGGGTGAGTAACAATATCGGTGGGGACAACGTCAGCCTCCACAGAGCCTCCCAGCCCCATTTCAGACCCAATTTTAGTGGGGGCCATGCCAGCCCCCATCCCCATTTCAGACCCAATTTTGTCATAATTTCTCGATGACCGACGATAGGGCATCGATCCTTCTTCAAGACCTCCCACAGGGGGAATACATCCTGAAACTCAAGTATTTACGAGAACAGAATGAGGGAGATTTGGTGGTCGAAGACAAATTTGATCCCGTGAAAAAAGAAAGGCGTAAGGGCCAAGGCGTTGTAAACATTAACAGTGACATAAAGCCGGGCGGTCTGAGCGGGATCGCTAGACCATACTACCAGAATGCCTACCCCGTTACCGCTGTTGTCTATGGGCTGTATCCAATAAAAGACCCAGATCCTGCCAACCTTGCTCCGCTAAGAGATGGCGACCTCAACTGCGTTGCCCAGATAGTGGTGGATCATTTTGAAAGTGCCTCGAGGGGCCAGGGGCTCACTACCACGAGGCGACAGAAAATCCAGCAGTGGGAGGACAGGGTACATGAACCGGGTGCGACAGTTGGCGACGTGGCTGCGCTTGAAAGCATTCTCCAACGGGCGATCGTCTTGAAGGACATCTACAACAATGGGAAGTACCAGCGACGTGGTACCCAAAGTTATCGAAAAGCAGAACTCATCGTCCACAACGGCCACGCCTGATCTAAAGACCTGCACTTTCCAAGTTCTAGACGGGTTCGCATATATCAGGGTGATGTGTGGGAAGCTATCAGAGAAGCAACACGAGACCAGTCGATCGCAGTATGGCTCTTAGGGGGAGAGGAAAAGCAGCTAACTGTGGAGCAGTTTGTGCTTCAGGACGGTACCGCCTACCGGACTCGGGAAACGCACGACCACTTGATTAAAGCATGCGATGATCTAGGTGACCGCGATCTTGCAGAAAAGGTCCTCGGCGTCAACCATGCTGCTGCGGTCATAACCAGAGAGAAGAATGGCTGGAAGTCCACCCCGGCGCCTCTCGCGGATGACATCCAGAAGGCTTGCGTGGAGCATGGTCATGGTGGCCTTTGGAACTCCATGGACTATGACACACGAGATATTGTCAGTATCGATATGAAGGCGTGCTATCCCGCCAGTTTTCAGGGCCTCGGCGAAGCCAAGCCCTATTTCGATCGGTTTGGCCACCCAAAACACAGGATGACCAGGGTTAGCATTAATGCACCCCTCCCTAAAAATATTGGCACTGGATTCGCCGAGGTTATCGAGTGGAATTTCAAAGAAAACATTCACCCCGTCATCCCCGCGTGGTTTGGAAAGCATTTCGCAGAGCAGGGGTGGGCTCGCTCCCACACCACTGCTCACCTTCCTCGTAGAGTCGGGTCTCCTAAAAAGCCTGAAGGTCCGCGAAGCTATTGTTGCGTTCGAGAAGCAAACTGATGTCTGGCTCCCTGAGAACCGTGATCAGGGCTGCAGCGTTATCGGCAAGTTCACACAAGGCAACAAGGCCGAAGGCAAACGACTGACCAGAAGGCTAGTGACAGACCAGGGAGAACTCGACTTCCTTGTGCAAGACACCCGCCAAAACGGCACCTTGGTTGGCGCGCCTCAAAAATGCCCCTTGGGTCATATTCTCATGTATTATGATGGCTCGCAGCCCCAGTACACCCACTTGCGGGCGAGCATGTTGGCCTACGCCCACATAAATCTCCTCTATGCTTTCGATATTCGACTCTAAGGAGGCTGTCCAGGTGGCCACTGACAGCATCTACAGCCAAGTGGCTCGACAAAGGTGAGCAATTGTACATGCCCCAGTATCATGCCGCCTACCGATCAAAGCCAGAATATAAAATACAGGATAAGGACATGGCGCCCAGCACCGCGCCTATCTACAACGACCCGCTAGCCCGACACCGGATGTGTTACCTGAATGGTGATGGGGGCAGTTGTAAAACTACGAGAGCCATCGAACTGTTCCGGGTAAGAGAGCCGCCAGTGTTTACCCCGACACATCGTCTGGCCAAGGAGATGCGGGTTCGTGGGGTCAAAGCCCAGACCTACCACAGCTTCTTCCGATGGAGCGGACAGAATGAATGGACACCAGACCGAATGGGTCAAAAGTTCCCCCCCCCCGTGTGATCATCTGGGACGAGGTTTGCACTGTGCCCAAGCACATCCTAGAGACGTTCCTGCACTGGCTGGATCAACGTGGGGTTCAAGTCATCTGCTGTGGCGATCAAGGTCAACCGCCACCGATCGGGGGAGAGATGCCACACGACTGGCTACAGCAAAAAGTACTACGAAGTGGTCGAAGTAGACCACAGGGCGAAAGACGAAGCCCTCAATGCCCTGAAGAGGCGCATCCGTCTCCAGCCAGATAGAATCCAATGCAATAAGAATGCAATAAGCGCAAGGCTCTGCCCATCTGCCTGGGATGGGCCCGGTTTGTGGAGCAGTGGAGGCCCTGTGACATAATCTTCACCAGCCGTCAGAAGGTCCGCGACCGGGCGCAGGAGCTGTTACTGAAAAGGCATAAGGAGCACTTCCCAGACACACCGGTGCCTATTCTCTACCACCCCAAAGACAGTCGGAAGCAGAACATCCTTGTGACAATTCCTGGTACAGGCAACAAGGAAGAGCTTGTCCTGAATGATGTCGTCGATGTCACCATTGAGGCTACAGAGGCTGCCATCAGGGGGATGATTGGCGCCTCGGTCATGCCCTTACGGTTCACTCGAGCCAGGGCCTCACTATCCACGACCCACAAAAGGTCTGGATCATCGACGACTACCTCGAGTGTTCCTACCTTGCTTACTTCACCGTCTCAAGAGTAGAGTATCTGAGCCAGCTCCAGCTGGTCGCATGTCCACCCTCAACACTGTTGAATGAGGGGACTGAGGTCAATCAGCCCACCGAGCAAGAGCTTAGAAAGTCTATTCATAGAAAGCTCATGGCCTACAAGCGCCAGGATCAGGCAAAAGGTTTCCAGGGGTTCAACCTCAATGTCGACCACATCCTCGCACTCAAAGACGGTCAGCAGAACCGCTGCGCGGCATGCAACATCGAGTTTCTCTGGGCGTACCAGCCCAAAGACACACAGCAGTTCAGTGTCGACCGGCTGGACAACAGCAAGGGACACTGCAGAGGTAACGTGCGGCTGACCTGTCTTGAGTGTAACCGAAAAAGAGGGACCGCAGCGCTCAGTGAATGAGAACACCATCCGGGGGTAGCTGGGTGTCAGAAGGCACCGCGAGAAGTTCTTCCCGAACAAACCCGCGAGATGGACCATCATCCAAATAATAGAGCACGGACTCATCGGGTTTGGTAATAGATCGATCAAGATGATATACATTGAGAGACCACACGGGATCAGTCGCGCGGCGGCGACCACCCTCAAGCTCTCCCGGTTGATAGAGATACCGGACGTCAACATCCGATGTAAGCCGTTTCTCCGCTAAACCAACAGGTCGTCCGCGCGAGAGGGCAAAGGGTTTGTGCGCCACTATTTTCGACTTGATGGCATCTACAGGCTTTTTACCGATCAATCTGGTCACCTCGCCGTTCAGTGCGGAGACCACGGCTGGCAGCCTGGTCACCCACTCGGTCGACCGCGTATGAGGGTCTACAAGCTCTTTGGAATATTGGTGTCCGAACAACCTCTCAGCCAGGGTTCGATTGAACCGCTCCACGATCCCCTGGTCCCGGTGGATGTTGACACGGCCGCGTCTGACAGAAACGTCGTGCTTAGCCAATAGATGAGAGACCGCGCCCATGAACTCGCGGCCGGGATCGACCTGGAGAAGATTCGGCCATTTGAGAGGACTCCTCTTATATATTCGGGAAACAGCCTCGGCCACCTCCTTAGACTCTTTCTTGGCCAGCGGCTCAGCCCCCTTATAGCGACTCGCTACGTCAACGATTGTCAGTGCGTACTTGTACGTCTTGCGACCGACGCAATCGTGAGGGAGAAATAGGAGGTCTGCTTGGTGGACTTCGTTAGGCACCGGCACGTCGAATTTCGGCCGCGGAATATTGTGAGGCGCGGGCAAATAAATATGCAAGTGGGCCTGCTTCTTGAGCCATTCCTTGGCGGCGTTTTCGGAAACCTTGGTCGCCACCGCGAGGTTCTTGATGGCCGCGAGTCCCTTCCAATAGCCGCGCGGGCTGTAGTATGTGTTCGCTAGCTTGTGCGTTAGGAGAACCGATAGTTTGGTATTAAGTTTGCGCGTGTCCATCGTATGCTAGGTATTCTAATAGATCGGACAATCTCCAACATGCCCTCGCCAGATCGTCCGGTAACTGCGTCGTTAATAATAAACCTGTGTTGGAAGTTTCGCTGCAGCTGCCGGTTAGGTTCCCACAATTCATGGACGGAACAGGAGCGGGAACTCGGGGGAATCTAACTCGGAGGAATCTAACTCGGAGGAATCTAACATCCGCTTTGCGAAAAGGGTGGCCGAGTGTTCGTCCTCGCGCCACGTCTCGAGAGAATCTTGGGCCAGACGGATCAGACCCTTTGCACCAGCTAAACGGTGTTTAAGGGCCGTGTAGCCTACATCGATCGGAGCAAAATAAAGCTCGTCAACTAACATCGTTCTATATATATATATTATTTAAAAAAATATTTTTTTTAAATAATTATTGCTTTTGCTTATTGCTTTTGCTTATTGCTTTTCCAATATAGTAGCTGACGAGACCCATCGCAACCATCCCCACGACGATGAACGCGATCTCGCGTTCTTTTTGGGCCTCTGACGGTACATAGAAATCTGACAGTTGGGGCTCGGGATCCAGCGGCGCGAGACTTCTCTGCGGATATGCCTGCGCGTACTCGCGGTTGGTTTCTTCAACGTTCTGGAAAGTTTGCGCGGCGTGATTCTCGCGGCAGAACTCTTCGTTGACCCAGTCCAGATGGGCGGTTCGTATTTTTTACCATGCTGCGTCTGCGCTCTTGAGTTGTTCTGCAGCTAAATCGTGACGCTTGCGCTCCTCATCCGCGTCCGATTTTCCTATTAGCGAGAATAAATAGTTGCTACCGCCGAACGCCACAGCGCTCACGACTGCACCACCTATCATTATTGCGATCGAAGCCATTATTTCCGTATATTAGCAGGTAGAATTCCAGCTTTAATTAGATAATCTCGAGTCCCAACTGCGGCCGCTACATCTAAGGTCACGAGCCCTACGTCTCTCACGGTCATATCCAACTTGGGAGCGGGCCCTCCGAAGGCCATCTTTGATAGTCGAGCAAACCCGATACTGAGACCCGATATCACCACGGCGTGATAAAGCGCATTCACTATCATTTTACCATTGTTTTCAGCCATTATATTTATTGCATATAAAAGAGATCGCGATCAATGTTTAAATGGGGCGCAATCGGTTTCGTAACTTTCTTCGGAACGTCTCCAACTCCAATTCGTGAATTGATGGGGGTTGTTTCGAAAGGTAGTTCAGCACACACAGGGTGCCCAAAACTGCCAGACCACCATCAACAACCCAAGGGATGATCCAGGTAGGAGCTCCAGCAATAGGGGATTGCATTTCCCGCTCCTGTTCCAATTCGTGAATTGGGGGAGATTGAACCCCCAACTATCGCTCCTGAGCTGGTGAGGTTGGAGCTGCCTTCGGATGTGGAACCACCGGGCGTTTTGTTGTTTCAACAGCAGGAACAGCAATCCCCGATTGCAACGACTGTTTGGCCTCTCGAAGCTCGGCGAGTATTTTATCTTGTTTAACTTTTCGGGTGGCAGCCGCTGCCCGCCCAGCTGCCTGTCTTTTTGGGTCTTTATGTCGTGCAACCGGAGCTGGCTCCTGTGGAGTTTGTTCCTATGGAGCTTGCTCCCCCAACCTGCTCTGGTTCAACAGTGTTGAAGTTGGAAGTGCAATCGCGTTCAACAGTGTTGATGGCTGCTCCGTCACTCTCGCAGGTGCTTGTCGCTCCTGGTCCAACATGCTCGGGTGTGCGTCTTGTGTCATCATTTTCTGAGCTCATAGTTCGTGGGCATATATGTCCAAATTGACAGTGCTTAGCCGTGGTCAACGCGGTTGTCAGCGGAGCTAAGTACATTCCAAACCTGTGATAAATTGAGCAGCAGGCTGTTCTAAGAGTGTTTCCTACAAAAGGGTCAGTCTCTAGATCGCCAATCAACCCCGCGGTGTCAGATATAGGAAGAAGTATACTAACAGCGGTAGCGTACAGATGAATAGCCGCCGATCCAAGAGTTTTCGTCATCTCCGCACCTAACCTAGATTCGTATCGCGTATACATTTTATCGACCTCCTCATCTGACATCTTGTCCACCTGACAAACTGAGAGACGCCTACCGAGATAATGCTCCGATTGTCCCCCAGCATCCAGCGCAGCTAGCCGCTCGCGTCGCGCCGCGTTTTCATTTTCTTTCATCCCACTGTCCCAATTCTTCCAATCGAGATTGGATTCGCTCCTGAGCTGGTGTGGTTGGGCAGATACCGTGTCGGCAGTCGTGTCGGCAGTCGTGCCATCTTTCAGGAAAGAAGGTCCAGTCGTGTCGGCAGTCGTTCCATCTTTCAGGAAAGATATCGGCACGAGTGTTTCTTCCATTAGCTGATCGAGAAGTTCGTCGCAGTTTCATTATTGTATTTTTAATATTCTAACAGTATTGGGAGTACTATTCTGACAAGCCTCATAAGTCTAACATATTGCCAAGTTCACCACCCGATACTTATGATCACCGTTATGCTCGCAACAAAGCAATACTTGCCGAACAATGTGGAAATCAATTTGTTGCTCCGCTTAATAATTGTTCAGCATTGTTAAGCATTGTTAAGTATTTGTTAAGCATTGTTCAGCAATTGCTCAGCATTGTTAAGCATTGCTCAGCAGTTACTAACGAATGTTAAGCAATTGCTCAGTAATTAATTGATGACTTTGTAAGCAGTTGGTTGATCAGTCTTTAGCAGAGGCTTGGCGTGCTTAGTTTCCGAAAGCATCTGTCGAACATCCAGGCGCTCCTCGCGCGTTGGGATAACGTCGTTCTCTCGAAGGCAGTCATCGAATGAGTCTCGGTCCTTGCAGTGAGAGAGGGCGACCAATTTAGTTTGCTCGCGCAGATCCTTGAGGACGGCGTTGTACTTCTGAGTGGAGATCCATACGCTTTTGCCCCGCATGGCGGCCAGAAAATGCGAGCTCAGAGAGCATGTCCTTCTTTTTGGTCATCGCCGCCTTGTCCGAGCAGTCGTTAATCACATATAGGGTGGGCTCGCCCTGGAATATTTGGTAGAAGCCACGCAACCAATCGTGAAGCCTGTCGCCGGGGTCAACGACGTATATATCAGGGTCGGCCCATATCCACGGGCGCCGCTGATAAGTATCGTTGTGCCGCACAGTGGGACACAGGATCACAATGTGACGAAAGACATCGCGTCCCCTCGAGCAAGTCGAGGATGAAAACCGTTTTTCCACATCCTGTCTGCCCACATATTATGGCAGAGTGGGCATCACAAACTTTATTTAAATCTTTAGATTGATTTATTAAATCAATAGAGTGCTGAGACGTATCGGCCATCTTCGATGTTGAGTTGTGCGTCTGTAATTATATATAAGTACACGTTCAATGGCCCAGCTCCATCCGCCTCTTTGGTTATCTGGATCGTCACACCCTCACTAGCGTTCTCAACTTGGCGTCCACTACCGTGCATTTGGTCGTCGTCGCTGGCTCGCATGTCTAGCCATAGCGCGTACTTGGAAGTCAGGAACTCCGCAAGGGAGACGTCCGAGAGCTGCAGGTCTTTGGCAACCACGGCAACATCCGGGGAGCGTTTAGAGCCGGCAGCAAACTGCTTTCTGGCTTCGTCCCACTGCTGGTGCGCGCGAAGGCCCTGGCTGTAGAGTTGATTGGGGACTCCCTCGATCGTCACCTCTACCTTTGTGATTTTGGGGTTATAGAATTTGTCGGTTTTTCTAGCCCCGAGCTCGAACCGGGCCTCCTCGAACAGCACCAGTATACATTTCATCGAGCGTGCGGGGACGTTGACGTTAATATTCCACAATGTGTCGCTTTTGTCTTTCTTCATCTTGCGATGGCGAAGAACTCGGTCGTAAAGTATGGCAACGCGCCCGGCGTACTGGGTTCTGATCAATCGCGCGAGTTCGGGCATCGTGACCATGTCGTACTCCAGCGAAACATTGTCGATCGTATACGTCGATGCCATGTCAGTGGCTATGAGAACTCGGCCGTAGTCGTTGAACGTTAGTTCGTATTCAAGGCGGTCAGCACTCTGAAAGTAGGGCATGTGACTCTCCAGCAACTGAAAGTCGAGCGGGATGTAGAGGCGGTTGCCGTACGCGGCCGCGATCGCGTTGTCACTCGCGTTATTATCTGCCTTGTTACCAGCCCCGATTCTATGTCTGGTTACGTTCCTATTTCGGCTGGTGTCAATACCCTGATAAACCGCATTTTCGCGCTCTTGTTCCGTCTTCCACAGGTCTTGATAACAACGGTAGACGTCGCTGTCGTCGATCGACATCACCTCATTACCAGACATCTTTATCGTGGTCTTCTTGACGATGGCACGACCCAGATTCTGAACGACGGTTCGGTCCGCGTCTGTCGACGTCAGCGAAATAGTGAAAGCGAGACGAACAGTCCCCGGCACAATGACGTCGCTAGCTCCGAGGTTGGGGAAGCGGGCCAAGAGCTGCTGGTTCTGGTCGATCGTCGATGGGTTGTTTGTAATAACGACGCTCTGTCTCACGCCTTTCGCCCCGAGGGGCTCCAGCAGTCTGCGGTATGGATTGAGTTTGCGACCGTATTGACTCGAAGACATATTTTCAGTGAAACTAAATATCTCTATTAAACCCGTATGTTTTTTCTTTAATACATCGTTAAAGATGGCTGATTACGATATTGGCATGGACGAATTCGGCAGAGACGATTTCCGCGATGACAATGACCTCGATGATGACATCGATGCTGACATCGATGATGATAACGGAACACCCTTCATAGAGACTCCAGTTCCAATCCAATCGCGATTGGAAGAATTGGGTGAAATAGGTGGCGCTACCAACACCAGTAGTCTAAGTCAGGAATTAGTCAAGTCAGCTGTAGACGACTACTACAACAGTTTGTCAAAAAAAGGTATGGTCCCATCTGTAGACCGCGACTACTCCAAGTTCGAATTGGATCTGAATGGTATGTTGCGACCAAAAGCATCAAATATCCCGATCGTGAACATGAGGACCGGAAAACCCCTATTGCTGAGCACCATTGCCGGAAACCGGGACGATGGCCAAATCGTAAAGGACGAACTCGGATTCACGGATTGGAAGCGTGTAAAAACAATTATGCCGGCCCGCGCTGTAGAGGCCCTACAGTCTACCGACGAAGCGATGGCGAAGGAAGACGGCCGCCGCGATAGAAACTGTCGAGCTCAGCGAGGTCCCTCGTGTAGCCACCGACGCTATTCACACAATGGAGCTCAGCGAAAGCAAGATAGATGAATACTCAGCACGATGATGACCGTTACCTCTTCGTGAACTCCAGGGCCTCGATAGGGCTATGCAAACAGTCCGGGGTGAATTGGTCCATAACCTCTCCAAACTCACGGCGCTGGATGAACATATCGCACTAGAAGAAAGAAAACTTGGGGAAGTCCGTGATGATAGAGAATCTACCAAGCGGATCACCGAACGCCTGCGGTCGTTGCAGGATGAATGAGTAGCTCGCTTGGAGGCTGCATCGGCTTGCCGTGAGGCTCTCCGCACCCAAATAAGTCGGATCCGCGAAACAATCTCGAGGGTTCTGCACGAGGAGACGACACTCGGTGAACGCATTCGCACTCTGTTCAGAGAGCAGGGCGTCACAATAGTAAGCATCCTCACAGCTGTCGGCATGACTATATCAACCATAGTTCTAGCTTTCACTGGCGGTGCGGCGGCGGCCAAGGAGTGGGTAAAAAAACATCTAAAAGCCATCGCCAGTCTCCTGGCTAAATTAGCCGAAAAGGTGGCTGCCGCGCTGCCTGGGCTGATCGGGGATCTCGTCTCCTACTTGTTATCTATATTATCAAAAACGGCCGGATGGCTCGCCGAGAATGCTTAGGCTCTAATCGTGGCGATCGCCGGTCTCCTACTATCCTCCGCCCGAGAGTTCCTAAAACCAAAGCGCAAATAGTCCGATCGCCATGAGGGCGACGACGAGCCCTAATTTCTCCTCCTCGTGGGTTGTGACACTAGTTCCCGCTCCTGTTCCAATTCTGCCAATTTTAACATTGTTGACGATGGATTGGGGGAACTTGATGGTGCATCCAATTCTTCCAATCGCGATTGGATTGGGGGTACTGGGGTGTGTGCTTGCGGTTTTATGAAATCTTTTTCAAATTTATTTGAATTTGTAACCTCAACTCCCAATCGAGATTGGATGAACCCGAGCCTGTTGGGGGTGCGCTTGGTGATATCCGCGTTCACGTTCCCGTTGTGGCCGATTTTGTCACTGACGGTGGCGATTACGATCTGATTATTGTAACCGTCAACCGGGTCGTCTCGTAGTATCATATTGCTCTGCGCCATATAAAGACCTAATCCAAATACATAGTCTACTGGGGTGCTGGCAAACGGCCCTCAAGAAGGGATCCTCCGCGACCAGATGGTCCTGAGAGGAAACCCCACATCCGGCTGTTGCGCACCATACGGCGAAGTTGAGCTGATTCTGCAAAAACTGCATCAGTGTTGCTTTCCACCCGTTCGCGGCCTCCATTGTTTTAATCTTGGGCAGCCTATTTTGTTGAAAGATGTCGGGGAAGTTGGTTTGAAAGCTTTTTCCGCCGCGAACTTGGATAGTGGGGTGCACAAGCCCACCAATGGTGTTCTTTTGAGTGTATACAACTCCGACCAGGTACTTTGCATTAGAATTAAAGGTAAATGCTTTGGTATCCATTGAAAGATATTATTATGTTTGCTACTATCACTAATGTTCAAAAAGAGAGTTCTGCATTTCAAAAGTCAATCGACAACTGCTGCGGAAAACGCCGGGTAGGATCAATCACCTTCACGGTTGGGTGGGAGAATGTGGGGAAGAGCGAAGGGTTTGGCTATGTGAATGATGGACGCTCAGTAGGTGTAAAGCTGCCTCCCGGACTGTGGAGTTTTAGACAGCTCAAAGATTTTGTCACCTCAGAGCTTGACGGTAAAGCCAACCTCACAGTATCGAAGGCTACCGGGCTCGCAACACTGACCATCGGCCCAGATAGCAAGGTAAGGATCTCCTCGACTTTGGGTATTCGACTCGGGTTTAGAGAGACATACTCCGCAAATAAAGGATTGTTTGTCTCTGGTGAGCACATCGGTGATAACCGGGTGGACTTCGCCTTCACGAAAACTCTCAGGGTGCACCTGGATCGGGTGAACACATCGTACAACATGGTAGACGGATCCCCCTGCACATTACTGAAAACCGTGCAAGCCAGTGATTGTTTCTTTGGGGAGACTGTGACCTTAGACTTCCCACACCCCGAGATGAAAGTTTTGGAATCGGGACATATCCACGAATTTACGGTCGCTATTCTTGATGATCAAGCGAGAGAGTTGAAAAACTATTACCCGATTTAGGTCGTCCTAGAAATTTCAAATTAATTAATTTTAAGAAAATTATAATTAAAAGCATGTTCGTAATAGAATTTATAACAACCAACATTATGAGTATATACGGACCAGGTAGTTCTTCCAATTCCAATCGCGATTGGGTGACAGATATAAATTCAAAGAATTCGAGTAACGATGATGTTCCAGACGGGGACTCCGGAGCCAACCCCACAGGTGATTTTTTAGCTACCGGAAAAACAAAGGCCTTGATCAATACGACTATATCGGAGGCCACAAACGCGATTCGCAGGAGTATAGCACAGTTTAGAGTAGACGTCCTGACGGCTACTGCACAAGAGTCACATACAGGACTTAAGGATCTCGGCGGAAAAATAATCCAAGTTGGGGAAGAGGATCATACAGCACTTACTGAACTAGGCGGGAAAATAACCGAATTTCGGGAAGAGGCCCATGCAGAGTGAAATGTGTTCGTAGAGACGCTCGCAAAGCACTTGAGGAGACCTCTGAAAAGGTTCGTGTTGAGGCCCATACCGCTATCGCACAGCTTGCCACATTGTTGGACACATCTGTAGAGCAGCTTAAGTTATTGCAAACACAAAAACGTATCATCACAGTTTGGGCTGAGAAGCGGGGCCCATTGAATGCGGGGATCTATAAATATTCGTTCGGCGCCAAAGCGAACAATAGATATGGGGGATACACCATTACAGCTCCAGGTACACTTCTCCGAATGGCGGTCTGCTCGGTTAATTCTAATGGTAAATCTGTGGGCGCGGTCGTCGTGAATCTCGTACTGGATGGGGAAGAACGGGCGATTGGAGTCACTAAACTCGCTGGACAGAGTTCATCGGTGATTTTGTTCGCCGGTAACGATCCAATTAGACTTTCCGAAGGTAGTGTTATTAACTTTGTTACGAAAATCTCTGACCCTGCGAGTTCTTCCACTATTGTAACATTGTTAATTGAGCTAAATTTGTAAAATTTAAATATGAACGAATCACCAATTCCGAGCACGCTTCCAATATTCAATCCCAATCCATCAACTCTGTTCAAATTGGATGATATTGGTTTTAGCGAAAGAAGTTCAGATTTTAGGTTGGACAATATCGTCGCGATGCAGGATATTCTGAACCGAGAGGAAGAAAATAGGAAAATAAATGCTAAAAAATATAGACGAGCTGCAAATATAGTGGAGGGGGTGAGCACCGTGCTGGCAGCAATTTCTATAATGGGTGGGGCTGGAACCGCCTCGTTGTTGTCTACAGTCGTGGCAATTCCTGTTGCAGTGGGTTTGAGCGGGGTAGCCGCTGGAGAGGGGTTGTTATGTATGGCGTTCAGAGTAGTGGGAAGAAAATTCGAAAATAAAAGTATAAAGCCCGACAGAATATCGGTTCTCGCGAGGTCTAAGAAAAATGGTATCGACATTATCGTGTCCAAAGAATTAACCGATAACAATATATCTGATGTCGAGTTCGAATCGGTGATGGAGGAGATGTCTCGATATGAGGATTTAAAAAATACTATTATAACTAAGGCGCGCGCCACCCTTCCCAAGATTGAGAATAATGATTGGGATAAATTTAGGTTAAAACTGGGAGATAAAGTGGGGGGAAAAGTTACAACACCACCTGCAGGGAATTGTGATATTTTATAATTTTATTAATCCAATAATATTGGTGCAGTAAACAATTTAAATAATCAGTAATGCGCAGTAAACAATTTAAATAATCAGTAATACGCAGTAAATAAGCAGTAATAAAATAAAAAAAAAATAAAAAAAAAAGTTTTAGGTCCAGCCGAGGCGCGAACTCGCGCCAGCAAAACCCTTCTGGGCCCACCTCACTAAGCCTTCGCTTTAAATCTCTTATTTTCTCTTGTTTTAAGTTTAGCGAGGTGTGTTACGCTCACATCTCTTCCATCCCATCATTGGACTGTCCACCGCGGACCCCTCCTCGTCATTACCTTCATCCGCTATAATGCGTAGAGCAGCCAGAGTGAAATACATGTGGCGAAACTGGTCTCAGCGCTGAGACTGTTATTGCTCGCGTTCCAATAATGTATATATGTGTTTATTTCTCGTATATAAACCTAACTTTGTTGGTGGAAATAGTTGTTATTGTTTGGTTATTATCATATGATCCTCTAACTTCGATAGCCGCACAGATTCGAGGCCATTTTATTTTCTCGTTCTGTCGCGAGATTTACGGGTTACATCACTTCCATTATACTTGTGTGTTGAACCAAAGCCAGATGAAAGGTCACAACTGCCAAGTTAGAAAAATGTGATTTAAACAGGACTAATACATTACCAAACAACACAACACACCTAAATGTTGTGTTTTCCACTAATCCCATTAACCCCCTCCATTAAAATCCGGATTTCGATAGGAAAACTTACAAGTAAATGAGTTTGCTTGAACCTGTATGTTGTTTACATGTTTTTCAATGGAGGTCACGTAATATTTGAAGGTAGAAAGGCACTAATAATGTAGGAATATGGATTTTCATTTTGTCACCACCTTATCCTATTTTTTTTTTAAATTGTCACTTTTATGTTCGTCCACATCAGTCCAATACCTCCATTTATCAGCAGATATATGCAATCCGGTCTGTTTTTGTTTTCCCATTGTGGACGAGTACCACATGCAGAAGGGATTGAAATGTCTTACTCCAAAAAAACAAAAATAGACATTACCCATTTAAAAAAAAAAGTATTAAAACCAACAAGTTGAAACTTCATATTGTTTAATTTGCTTACTTTAGCAAATTATATTTTCCAAGTTGCCAATCGTTTGTCTAATCATTTAAGATGGAAACAATATGTATCGTGACCCCTGAACGCAATGGTACATAATGCAGGCACAATTTGTGGTGTTTTACAACCGGGCACCTGCACCGGAAGAGCATATGACGTCATAGGGTCAGAGGTCGCGACCTTTTACGGTACGCTGGAGGCGGCCATTTGTAGACGAGCGTGTTTTGAAAGTAAACATTTGCATTTCTCCGTGCTTTTGAAGCCAGTAAACGCAATATACATACAGATAATTGGATTATATTTGCATGTAACTAATAAAAACGATTTATACTCTTATTATTTATTACGCATGTTGTTTAATATCGTTAGTGTCTCGAATTATGAGCAGTCCAGGATATATTAATTAATAAATTATTATATTAATTAATTATTATGTTTTCTATATAATAGGGGGTGTTCAGCTTTAAATTATTAAAAATAAAATAACGAACCATCCCGGAAATTCATGAACTATATAACCTCACTAAGTGTTTATAAATAACCTGTGTACACACCGTCTGTGTAAATTGATAGCCCATTTACATACCATCGATAAGAAGAAATACACTCGGCTATAAATAACCGTGTGTGTACCGTCTGTTTACCTCTGCTATAAATACACACATGTTCATAACCCGTGTAATTGAAACATTGTCATCTGCTTGGTATTTGTGAGGAAACAACTACACATCAGATCGGTTCTATCATTCTAACTGACTTTCTGATTTGAATTATTACTGAACGATGATACTTGCGAGCACGTAATCCCTTGCTAGACAGTCGATGCTTAGCTTGCGTGCCACCACATGGTGGACATAGCAGCGACACGGCTTTGGTACCTACCCCGCAATGTCTACATGGACGAGGCGAAAAGGAACCTCTTCGCATCCATGCCCGGTAATGCTTGCAATACTCGTAAATACCGGTACGATGACACCTCTCGTGACTACCTGTCTTCAACCACGCACAATTATTCTTCACTCGAACCATTTTGTTATCATAACAAAATGGTTCGAGTGAAGAATAATTGTATATACAGCAATCTGTCTTACATAAATTTATGTAAGACAGATTGCTGTATATACTGTGTATAACCAATGGATATCTTATCTGTAATAGGGTGTAAATTGTGGTTTTATTTTTAATAATTTATTGTGTGTTACGACTTCAAATTATGACAAAATCTAGGTTTTTTATGAGAAATTATTGTGTGTTACGACTTCACATTATGAGAAATTATGACAAAATCTAGGTTTTTTGTGACAAATTATGAGAAATTATGAGAAATTATGACAAAATTGGGTCTAAAATAGGGATGGGGGCTGGCGTGGCCCCCACTAAAATTGGGTCTGAAATGGGGCTGGGAGGCTCTGTGGAGGCTGGCGATGCTACAATTGGGTATGAAATAGGGCTGGGAGGCTCTGTGGAGGCTGGCGCGGCCCGTACCGATTTTGTTACTCACCCTCCCTGCTGCTACATAAATTGAACAAATCATTACAAGGTGTCCACTGCAGTAACTGAGATGAAAGCCAGTCAGACATAAACCACACATACATAGTCCATACATTGAACACCTCATTTACAATGTATCCACTGCAGTACCTGAGATTACTGCCAGTCAGACATAAACCACACAGACATAGTCCATACATAGAACACATCATTACAAGGTGTTCAGTGAAGTAACTGAGATGACTGCCAGTCAGGCATAAACCAACAGACATAGTCCATACATTGAAAACATCATTACTATGTGTCCAGTGCAGTAACTGAGATGACAGCCAGTCAGACATAAACAACACAGACATATTCGTCCATACATTGAACACATGATTACAAGGTGTCCAGTGCAGTAACTGAGATGACAGCCAGTCAGACATAAACCACACAGCCATAGTCCATACATTGAACACATCATTACAATGTGTCCATTGCAGTAACTGAAATGACTGCCAGTCAGACATAAACCACACATATATAGTCCATGCATGGAACACATCATTACAACATGTACAGTGCAGTAACTGAGATGACAGCCAGTCAGACATAAACCACACAGCCATAGTCCATACATTGAACACATCGTTGAAATATGTCCAGGGCAGTAACTGAGATGACAGCCAGTCAGACATAAACTACACAGACATAGTCCATACATTGAACACATCATTTCAAGGTGTCAACTTCAGTAACTAAGATGACAGCCAGATAAACATGAACCACACAGACATAGTCCATACATTGAACACATCGTTGAAATATGTCCAGGGCAGCAACTGAGATGACAGCCAGTCAGACATAAACTACACAGACATCGTCCATACATTGAACACATCATTTCAAGGTGTCAACTTCAGTAACTAAGATGACAGCCAGATAAACATGAACCACAAAGACATAGTCCATACATTGAACACTTCGTTGCAATATGTCCAGGGCAGTAACTGAGATGACAGCCAGTCAGACATAAACTACACAGACATAGTCCATACATTGAACACATCATTTCAATGTGTCAACTGCAGTAACTAAGATGACAGCCAGATAAAGATGAACCACACAGACATAGTCCATACATTGAGCACATCATTACAAGGTGTCCAGTGCAGTAACTGAGATGACAGCCAGTCAGATAGAAATCATACAGACATTGTCCATACATTGAACAGATAATTACAAGTTATCCATTGCAGTAACTGAGATGAAAACACGTCAGACATAAACCACACAGCCATTGTCAAAACATTGAACACATCATTACAAGGTCCTCAGTGCAGTAACTGAGATGACTGCAAGACAGACATACATCACACAGACGTAGTCCATACATTGAACACATCATTACAAGGTTTCCAGTGCAGTAACTGAGATGACAGCCAGTCAGACATAAACCACACAAACATAGTCCATACATTGAACACATAATTACAAGGTGTCCATTACAGTAACTGAGATGACAGTAAGTCAGCCATAAACTACAATTACATAGTCCATAAATTAAACGCATCATTACAAGGTGTCCACTGCAGTAACTGAGATGACAGCCAGTCAGACATAAACCAACTATAAATAGTCCATACATTGAACACATCATTTCAAGGTGTCCAGTGCAGTAACTGAGATGACTGCCATTCAGACATAAACCACACATACGTAGTCCATACATTGAACACATCTTTACAAGGTGTCCAGTGCAGTATCTGAGAGGACAGCCTGTAGGACATAAACAACACAGACATAGTCTATACAGTGTACACATCATTACACAAGGTATACATTGCAGTAACTGAGAAGACTGAGTCAGACATAAACCATACATACATAGTACATAGTTTGAACACATCATTACAATGTATCCACTGCAGTACCTGAGAGGACTGCCAGTCAGACATAAACCTCACAGACATAGTCCATACATTGAACACATTATTACAACGTGTCCAGTGCAGTAACTGAGGTGACTGCCAGTCAGAAATAAACGACAGAGAAATAGTCCTAACATTTAACACATCATTACAATGTGTCCATTGCAGTAACTGAGATGACAGATAGTCAAACATAAACAACAGAGAGATTGTCCATACATAGAACACCACATTACAATGTGTCAACTGCCGTAACTGAGAAGACAGCCAGTCAGACATAAACCACACATACATAGTCCATACATTGAACACATCGTTACAAGGTGTCAACTGCTGTAGCTGAGAGTACAGCAAGTCAGACATAAACCACACAGACAGAGTCCATACGTTAAACACAACATTACTATGTGTCAACTGCAGTAACTAAGATGACAGCCAGAGAGACGACATTGAGACGACAACAAGTCAGATATAAACCACACAGACATAGTCCATACATTGAACACATCATTACAAGGTGTCCACTGCAGTAACTGAGATGACAGCGAATCAGACATAAACCACACAGCCATAGTCCATACATTGAACACATCATTACAGGGTGTAAACTGCAGTCACTAAGATGACAGCCAGTCAGACATGAACCACACAGACATAGTCAACACATTGAGCACATCATTACAAGGTGTCCATTGCAGTAACTGCGATGACGGCCAGACAGACATAAATCACACAGACATAGTCCGTAAATTGAACACATCATGACAAGGTTTTCATTACAGTAACTGAAATTACAGCCAATCAGACATAAACTACACATACAAAGTCCATAAATTAAACGCAACATTACAAGATGTCCACTGTAGTAACTGAGATGACAGCCAGTCAGACATAAACCACACATATTTAGTCCATGCATTGGACACATCATTACAACATGTCCATTGCATTAACTCAGATGACAGCCAGTTAGACATAAACCACACAAACATAGTCCATACATTGAGCACATCATTACAATGTGTCAACTGCAGTAACTAAGATGACAGCCAGTCAGACATAAACCAAACAGACATACTCCATACATTGCGCATATCATTACAAGGTGTCCCGTGCAGTAACTGAGATGACAGCCAGTCAGACAAAAATCACACAGACATAGTCCATACTTTGAACACATCATTATAAGGTATCCATTGCAGTAACTGAGATGACAACACGTCAGACATAAATCACACAGCAATAGTATATACATTGAACACATCATTACAAGGTGTCTACTGCAGTAACTGAGATGACAGCCAGTAAGACATAAACCACACAGACATAGTCCATGCATTGAACACATAATTACAAGGTATCCAGTGCGGTAACTGAGACAACAGCCAGTCAGACATAAAGCAAAGACACATAGTCCAAACAATGAACACATCATTACAATGTGTCCACAGCAGTAACTGATATTACTGCCAGTCAGACATAAACCACACGGAAATAGACCATACATTGCACAAATCATTACAAGGTGTCCAGTGCAGTAACTGAGATGACTGCCAGTCAGACACCACACAAACATAGTCTATACATTGCAGTAACTGAGAAGACAGCCGGTCAGACATAAACCACACATACATAGTACATAATTTGAACACATCATTACATTGTGTCCACTGCAGTAGCGCATAGTCCATACATTGAAAACTTCATTACAATGTATCCACTGCAGTAACTGAGATTCAGCCATTCAGACATAAATCACACAGACATAGTCAGTAATTGAGATGAATGCGAGTCACACATAAACCACACAGATGTAGTCCATGCATTGAACACATCATTACAATGTGTCCATTGCAGTAACTGAGATGACTGCCAGTCAGACATAAACCACACAGCCATAGTCCATACATTGAACAAATCATTACAACGTGCTCAGTGCAGTAACTGAGATGACTGTCAGTCAGAATTAAATCACACAGACGGAGTCCATACATTGAACACATCATAAAAAGGTGTCCAGTGCACTAACTGAGATGACAGACAGTAAGAAATTAACCACACAGACATAGTCCATACATTTAACACATCATGACAAGGTGTCCATTACAGGAACTGAGATGACAGCCAGTCGGACATAAAGTACACATATATAGTCCATATATAACGCAACATTACAAGGTGTCCACTGCAGTAACTGAGATGACAGCCAGTCAGACATAAACCACACAGACATAGTCCATACATTGAACACACCATTACAAGGTATCCAGTGCAGTAACTGAGATGACTGCCAGTCAGACACCACACAGACATAGTCTATACATTGCACACATCATTGCAAGGTGACCATTGCAGTAACCGAGAAGACAGCCGATCAGACATAAACCACACATACATATTATATAATTTGAACACATCATTACATTGTGTCCACTGCAGTAACTGAGATGACAGCCAGTCAGACATAAACCACACATATATAGTCCATATATTGAACACATCATTACAATGTATCCACTGCTGTACCTGAGATGACTGCCAGTCTGACATAAACCACACATACATAGTCCATACATTTAACACATCGTTACAATGTGTCCAGTGCAGTAACTGAGGTGACGGCCAGTCAGACATAAACCACACAAACATAGTCCATACATTGAACACATTATTACAAGGTGTCAACTGCAGTAATTGAGATGAATGCGAGTCAGAGATAAACCACACAGATGTAGTCCATGCATTGAACACATTATTACAATGTATTCATTGCAGTAATTGAGATGACAGCCAGTCAGACAAAAACCAAACAGACATAGTCCATACATTGAACACATCATTACAAGGTGTCCACTGCAGTAACTGAGATGACAGCGAATCAGACATAAACCACAGAGCCATAGTCCATACATTGAACACATCATTACAATGTGTCCACTGCAGTAACTGAGATGACAGCCAGTCAGACATAAAACACACTTACATAGTCCATACATTGAACACATCATTACAAGGTATCCAATGCAGTAACTGAGACGACAGCCAGTCAGATATAAAGCAAAGCCACATAGTCCAAACAATGAACACATAATTACAATGTGTCCACTGCAATAACTGAGATGACTGCCAGTCAGACATAAACCACACGGAAATAGTCTATACATTGAACACATCATTACAATGTGTCCAGTGCAGTAACTGAGATGACTGCCAGTCAGATATAAATCGCACAGACATAGTCCATACATTGAACACTTCATTACAATGTGTCCACTGCAGTAACTGAGATGACAGCCAGTCAGACATAAATCACACGGACATAGTCCATACATTGAATACATCATTACAAGGATTCCAGTGCAGTAACTGAGATGACAACAAGTCATACATAAACCACATAGCCGTAGTCCATACATTGAACACATCATTACAAGGTGTCCACTGCAGTAACTGAGATAACAGCCAGTCACACATAAACAACACGGAAATAGTCCATACATTGAACACATCAGTACAAGATGTCCAGTGCAGTAACTGAGATGACTGCCAGTCAGACACCACACAGACATAGTCTATACATTGCACACATCATTGCAAGGTGACCATTGCAGTAACCGAGAAGACAGCCGGTCAGACATAAACCACACATACATAGTACATAATTTGAAGACATCATTACATTGTGTCCACTGCAGTAACTGAGATGACAGCCAGTCAGACATAAACCACACATATATAGTCCATGCATTGAACACATCATTACAATGTATCCACTGCTGTACCTGAGATGACAGCCAGTCTGACATAAACCACACATACATAGTCCATACATTTAACACATCGTTACAATGTGTCCAGTGCAGTAACTGAGATGACAGCCAGTCAGACATAAACCACACAAACATAGTCCATACATTGAACACATCATTACAATGTGTCAACTGCAGTAACTGAGATGACAGCCAGTCAGACATAGAACACACATACATAGTCCATACATTGAACACATTATTACAAGGTGTCAACTGCAGTAATTGAGATGAATGCGAGTCAGAGATAAACCACACAGATGTAGTCCATGCATTGAACACATCATTACAATGTATTCATTGCAGTAACTGAGATGACAGCTAGTCAGACATAAACCAAACAGACATAGTCCATACATTGAACACATCATTACAATGTGTCCAGTGCAGTAACTGAGATGACAATGTGTCAACTGCAGTAATTAAGATGACAGCCAGTCAGACATAAACCACAGAGCCATAGTCCATACATTGAACACATCATTAGAATGTGTCCACTGCAGTACCTGAGATGACAGCCAGTCAGACATAAAACACACTTACATAGTCCATACATTGAACACATCATTACAAGGTATCCAATGCAGTAACTGAGACGGCAGCCAGTCAGATATAAAGCAAAGCCACATAGTCCAAACAATGAACACATCATTACAATGTGTCCACTGCAATAACTGAGATGACTGCCAGTCAGACATAAACCACACGGAAAAAGTCCATACATTGAACACATCATTACAATGTGTCCAGTGCAGTAACTGAGATGACTGCCAGTCAGATATAAATCGCACAGACATAGTCCATACATTGAAAACTTCATTACAATGTGTCCACTGCAGTAACTGAGATGACAGCCAGTCAGACATAAATCACACAGACATAGTCCATACATTGAACACATCATTACAAGGTGTCCAGTGCAGTAACTGAGATGACAACAAGTCATACATAAACCACATAGCCTTAGTCAATACATTGAACACATCATTACAAGGTGTCCACTGCAGTAACTGAGATAACAGCCAGTCACACATAAACAACACGGAAATAGTCCATACATTGAACACATCATTACAAAGTGTCCAGTGCAGTAACTGAGATGACAGACAGTCAGAAATTAACCACACAGACATAGTCCATACATTTAACACATCATGACAAGGTGTCCATTACAGGAACTGAGATGACAGCCAGTCAGACATAAAGTACACATACATAGTCCATAAATTAAACGCAACATTACAAGGTATCCACTGCAGTAACTGAGATGACAGCCAGTCAGACATAAACCACACATACATAGTCCATACATTGAATACATCATTACAAGGTGTCCAGTGCCGTAACTGAGATAATTGCCAGTCAGACATAAACCACACAGACATAGTCCATACATTGAACACATCATTACAAGGTGTCCACTGCAGTAACTGAGATGACAGCCAGTCAGACATAAAACACACTTACATAGTCCATACATTGAACACATCATTACAAGGTATCCAATGCAGTAACTGAGACAAGAGCCAGTCAGATATAAAGCAAAGCCACATTGTCCAAACAATGAACACATCATTACAATGTGTCCACTGCAATAACTGAGATGACTGCCAGTCAGACATATACCACACGGAAATAGTCTATACATTGAACACATCATTACAATGTGTCCAGTGCAGTAACTGAGATGACAGCCAGTCAGATATAAATCGCACAGACATAGTCCATACATTGAACACTTCATTACAATGTGTCCACTGCAGTAACTGAGATGACAGCCAGTCAGACATAAACCACAGAGACATAGTCCATACATTGAAAACATCATTACAATGTGTTCATAAAGTGGTAGTCATAATTGAGGTGCGAGTGTGTGACAATTGTTAAGGTGATTCATGTGTCCAAGTATTGAAGCAATACTTTGCGTAATATTGAATATATTACTTATTGGAGAAATTCTTACAAACATGTCCACTGCAGTAACTGAGATGACAGCCAGTCACACATAAACCACACAAACATAGTCCATACACACATCATTACAATGTGTCCATTGCAGTAACTGAGATGAGAGCCGGGCAGACATAAGCCACACATATATAGTCCAAACAGTGAATACATCATTACAAGGTGTCCATTGCAGTAATTGAGATGAGAGCCGGGCAGACATAAACTATACATACATAATCCATAAATTGAACACATCATTACAATGTGTCCAGTGCAGTAACTGAGATGACAGCCAGTCAGACATAAACCACACATACATATTCCATTCATTGAACACATCATTACAATGTGTCGTTTGCAGTAACTGCGATGACAGCCAATCAGACATAAACCACAGAGACATAGTCCATACATTGAACACATCATTACAATGTGTTCATAAAGTGGAGGTCATAATTGAGGTGCGAGTGTGTGACAATTGTTAAGGTGATTCATGTGTCCAAGTATTGAAGCAATACTTTGCGTAATAGTGAAGATATTACTTGTTGGAGAAATTCTTACAAAGATGTCCACTGCAGTAACTGAGATGAAAGCCAGTCAGACATAAACCACACAAACATAGTCCATACACACCTCATTACAATGTGTCCATTGCAGTAACTGAGATGAGAGCCGGGCAGACATAACCCACACATACATAGTCCATACAGTGAACACATCATTACAAGGTGTCCATTGCAGTAATTGAGATGAGAGCCGGGCAGATAAACTATACATACATAATCCATAAATTGAACACATCATTACAATGTGTCCAGTGCAGTAACTGAGATGACAGCCAATCATACATAAACCACACAGACATAGTCCATGCTTTGAACACATCATTCCAATATTTCCAATATATCTATTGCAGTAACTGCGATGACAGCCAGTCAGACATAAACCACACATACATAGTCAATACATTGAACACATCATTACAAGGTGTCCATTGCAGTAATTGAGATGAGAGTCAGGCAGACATAAACCATACATACATAATCCATACATTGAACACATCAATACAATCTGTCCAGTGCAGTAACTGAGATGACAGCCAATCATACATAAACCACACAGACATAGTCCATACATTGAACACATCATTCCAATGTGTCCATTGCAGTAACTGAGATGACAGCCAGTCAGACATAAACCACGCAGACATAGTCCATACATTGTACACATCATTACAAGGTGTACATTGGAGTAACTGAGATGAGAGTCAGACAGACATAAACCACACACACATAGTCAATACATTGAACACATCGTTACATGGTGTCAACTGCAGTAGCTGAGATGACAGCCAGCGGGACATAAACCACACAGACATAGTCCATACATTGAACACATCATTACAATGTGTCCAGTGCAGTAATTGAGATGACAGCCAGTCAGACATAAACCACACAGACATAGTCCATATATTGAACACATCATTACAATGTATTCATACATAATGTGGTGTTCATAATGGTGGTGCGAGTGTGTGAAAATTGTTCAGGTGATTCGTGTGTCCAAGTATTGAAGCAATTCTTTGCGTAATATTGAAGATATTATATGTTTAAGAAATCTTACAAACTTTTCGACGTAACAAATTGCTATTGTTTTTAGTGAATAATTTCAATGGTGACAAAGGTTCATGGTCGTTTTCTGGTGTGCACAAGGTGTGCGAAAAGTTCAAGTGATTTCAAGTTTCCTAGTATTGAAGCAATCATACAAGTAAATTGGTTTTATTACATGATGGAGAAACTCTTACAAACTTTTCAAACGATGTTTCGAAGATGACAAGGTCAATATCGTGTTTATGGTGGCGCGAGTGTGGACAAAATGTCAGGTGATTCTAAGTTTCCATGTATTAATGCAATCATTTGCGTAATATTGAAGATATTACAAGCTGGAGTAAACCTTAACAAACTTTTCTACGTAACAAATGGCTAAATGTTTCAGCTATATTTCGAAGGTGACAAAGGTCAAGGCCGTTAATTGTAACCGAGTGTGTGACAAATGTTCAGAGAGTGGATATCAATTATCCAAGGCCTCGAAGCAATCCTCGCATAATATTGAAGATAGGATAAACTATTGATGTAAATGTAAACGGATGGAAGGATGGACGTACAGATGGACGTACGAAAGGACGTATGGATGGACGTACGGATGGATGTACGCACGTACGCACGTTCGGAACCTCAAGAGCAATGCAATATGCACAGGCGTAACAAAAAATTTAAATTTACACAAATATCAAAGTCATTTGAGAAAGTCTTACAAAGCGTTTGACCTCAGAAAATGGTGTTTCAGCACCATTTTGAAGGTCACAAAGGTCAAGGTCATGCCATTGCTGGTTTGATTTGTGTCACACATGTTTCTGATGAATGGAATCTGTCCAAATAGCTAAGCAACTCCTTCAAGTACAATTGAAGAATATTAACAGTGATGGAGAAAATCTTACAACTTTTCGACGTAAACAAAATGGCAAAGTGTTTCAGCCGATGGTTTGCAAATTGACAAAAGACAAAGATCCATGTTTAATTGATGGCGCAAGTTTGTGTCAAATGTTTCAGGAGATTCAAGTTCGGAAGTATTGAAGCAATCCATCACGTAATATTGAAGATATTACATTTTAAGACATTTTTATGACGCAAGAAAATGCCAAGTGTTTCAGCGACATTTCAAATGTTACGAAGGTCCAAGCGGACGTGGTCAATGGTGGCATGAGTGAAAAAGTTCAGGGATTCAGTGTCCAATATTGAAAGCAATCCTTTGCATACTATTGAAGAAATTATATGTTGGAGAAACCTTACAAACCTTTTGACGTAAATGTGTACGGAGGGACGGATGTACGGACGGAACGGACTTTTCAACTAAACATTTGGAGTTATGAGCTAATTGTTCTTTGAAAAAGAATCAAAGGAATAGCTCCAAAATGTCAATAGAATTAGGAGCTTACGGTGGAATAAATCAAAGAATCTTTAGTTCCTAAACCAAGCCCATAAGCTCTTAAACCCCCGAGTTGGCCCGGTGGGGACGGATGTACGTGATGTACGGACCGTACGGACATAAAAACCATCAAAGCCCCCTTTCTATCACAAGGGGGCATAAAAAGCAGTACATGTGGGACCCAAATTTGTTTATACACGATACTAGTAATTTACATGAAAGTCAAGGTCACTAAAGTGTTTGTCCAAGGTCACTGGAATGATATGTATGACAGCTGGATAGCTATGACTGTGAGGAAGATTTGTATGAAATTTGGTAATGATATGACCAACAGATCAGGAAATATTTCCAACATTATGACATATTGTCCCCAAAATTGTTGACTTCAAAGTGAAAGGTCAACGAAGATCATGGACCGCCGAATTACACTGGTAGATATCCATCAATGTGAATAAGCTATTGATGTAGTTTGGAGATGATCCAACTAACGGATCAAGAGATATTCAACATTTGTATGTACGTCCAAGGTCAAGATCACCATGGTCACGGTCACCCAAATGACACTGGTCGAATAGCCATAAATGAATGTGACAAAGCTATTTATGAAGTTTTGTAAGGATCCGACTGATGGATCTGGATATACTAAACCATTGAACAAAACATCTAAATTTTGAACACAAATGTCCAAGGTTTTTGTAATTTCATTTTTTATTTCTCTTTGTTACACATAATATACACTTATACATACATGCATTATACAATTACAATTCAGTTGTACAAGTATTCAACCGATCTGGCTATATCTGAACAAAAAAATATAATATTTTAAATTATTGTCCAGAATACCACCTTATCGGCACATGAGATGACATGCAGCAGTGTACCAAGATATATGAGGGTAACAATGATTTATTATAGTATAGTATAGGTTGTTATATGTAAATATATATACATCTACACACACATACACATATAAATACACATACATATACACACGCATACATTACAATATCTTACACATATAAATATATATATATATATCCATACATATAATACACGTACACACACAAATATATATATGGGATAGGTGTAATATTATAGGGCATATTGGGCTTAATATGATCACTGTGAATAAAAACAATAAGGTAATTATTAGGCAACCTCATTATACTATGCACTATTGTTACTTATCAAGTTTAGTTATAAATAGCCCATATCCATTTTTACTTAAACCTGTTTCATGTTTGTTTTTTTCAAAATTGCTAATAGTTTCTTCAATTAAAATAGTTTTGTAGAAGGCATGCAGAGTTAAATGACTTATGTAGTATTTGTTGATGAAACTTTACATTTGTAATTAAGTAGAATTTTTGCCTAACAGAATAAAGAAACTAATTAGACAGCTTTCTGTTTGGATAAATATGTTAATATAATTAAATTCATGTTAATATCCCAGTACTTTTGATTTTATCAGATGATTTATATCCGTCAAACATGATTGAATGATTAAACATTCCCAAAAACCATGTGATTATAAGAGTCCCTGACATATGGCAACATTCACACAAGATTGCCTGGTTTTATCTGCATTTATCTTGCATAGGTATTTTAAATGAACTTCTCTCAGTTTGTTACTTATAGTACATTTGTAAGTAGCGAAAAGATATTTTCCAATCAAATAATCTGAACGTTTCCAATTGAGTTTTCCCATTTTACATCTGTTTTAAAGATGATTAATCTCATCGATTTTATTGTAAATTGTATAAATATTTTATTGGGGTTTCAGCAGATATGATTTTCGTAAATTAGATACCCGGTGGGTCAGTGTTCTATAAGGTTCTGTTTTTTTAATATTTTTCTTTCCAATCAATTATAAAATTACCTATCAATGTGTTAAGAACCGCAGAAAAACTCCATTAGGTAATTAATAAGATATTTGAATCATGGACAGCATTTTATAGAAGTCCCCTTTATTTAGTAGTCCTATATTTTTTTAATAAATAGTATACCTTTATTGTACCAATATTTAAGAATATGGTATGTTATTGTTGAAGTTTTATGTTTGTATTGTGCCATTACATTTCGTGTTAAGATTTCCAAGTATGTGACCTTACCCTGGCATAGTGGAGCCGTGAAACGATCGTGAATTTGCCACTAGGCAGAAGTGTGACGCATTACAGCAAGGATAATGGTTTAGGGAATATCATCACAATGAACAATAGGGTCTACCTGGGTCAATGTTAAGGAGGATCACTGTCCTGTTCCAACTGTGGCCGGTGAAAGACTCTCTGTAGGAAATAGCGGACAATGAACACTATGGTCTCGACAGAATCACAGACCTGCTCAACTATGGGCGGTGACCAGCCCAACATTCCGGGAATAGAGGACAATGAACACTAGAGCACAGGGGGGGGGGGGGGGTTGGGGGAATAATCATAGCCCCTTCCCCGCCGCGCCTCCAATCCCCCTGTCCCAACAACCCATGTTACTTTGCTAATTAATATCAGAACAACGCAACCCTGCAGTGCCGGTAGAGCCAATGGCGAGCACAATGGACGGCCCACTACCTAGCCGAGCAGGTGGCAGTCCCAAATTTTCGAAAGAGTCGTTTCTGATTCGATCTATCCATTTAGATTATGGACGAATAAAATTGCCGAGGTCCCTTTAAAATTCATCTCAAAATCAAATTTAGAGACAGTACAACATTACATACTGCCCTGGTTTAATACCCCACAGAAACCAAACTAGAGACTTTACATAAGCCAGTTTTTACTCTCCGTCAGAGCCAAGGAGTGGCCAAAAAGCGGCTAAAAGCCCTCGCCAGTCTCCTAGTCAAATTAGCCGAAAAGTGGCTTGCCGCACAGCCTGGGATGATAGCGGCTCGTCTCCTTCTTGCTATCTATCATTTCAAAAACGGTCGGATGGCTTTGCCGAAATGTTTTAGGCCATGGTCCTCGCGGTCGTTGGCCTCCTACTGTTTCGCCGCCTGAGAGTGCCTTAGGTTAAAGCCAAACCGCGATTAGCCCGATCGCCACATGAGCCCATTTGGTACGGACCTCGTGGTCCGACGCTGATGTCGTCCCGACTCCAGTTTGCTCGTAGGTTATCCTCGACCTCGGGGGCGCTTGCGGTGCTGTGTTTTAACGAAATTGGCGTCGGTATCCATTGTCATTCCGCGGGGGCCGGTTCACTTTCTCGTTCAGACCGAGCTTTTTGCTGGGTGGTGCCAATCAAAATCTCATTATTGAAAGCCGTCAACCCGGTTATAATGATGCTCGGTCGCCATATTAAAGGCGATTCCAAATACATAGTCCACTGGGGTGCCAGCATACTGTAAAACGGCTTGATCCGCTTGATATCGCCGCCGAGGTCTACCGGAGATGAGATGGCGTCCTCGACATTTTGTCAAGAATTGTTTCTGGCTCGAACGCTGTTCACGTTTCCCAATATAGAGCAGCGCTCTTGTGCCTGTGCGCCGAGATGGACCAGACGAAATGTAAAATGGAGTGGTGAGGCGAGGAATCCCCAGCCTTGCGTGAATCCTAGATACTTGTCCTAACACAAATAGCCCCAATCGTCCTGCCCCCCAGCAGCTTGCGAATATAATCAACGTGGCGAATGTTTGGGGGGAATCCGATCGCAGGATGATATACCATAGTGCCGGCCGCCAGACACTTCCGTTCCGAAGGTCATCATTGCATGGTCAAAATTCCCGGGCGTTCCGACTGGTGATGTGTGCCTAAAACCCGGCTGCGTCCAATCCCCGTAGCAGCCCCCGAATGAGAACATCCCCAAGGCCATAGCAGCTAGGGAAATTCTTTCCGTCGTCAGTATCCCTCGAGACTCCAAATTTCGCGAGTCTTTCAATGCCCGAACTGTTGTAGGAGTTGGAAACGGGTTCCCATGTTCGTCTTGCGGTTGAGCGGCCTTTAGTTCTTTCAGCATCCGCCTAGTGGTGGTAGTACACGTGAAAGTTGAAAACTTCCCTCAGGAAGGGGTCCTCACGCGGCAAGATGGTCCTCCTGCGGCGAAGGATGGTCATCCGCGGCAACCCCCAACACCCACCCTGGTGCACCACACGGCGATGTTCAAAACTGGGTCTACCCTGGGTCAATGTTATGATAATCACCGTATCTTTGTCCACTGTGGCGGTGAGGCCTCACTGTAGGGAATATCAGTGACAATGCACACTAGGTCAATCCTGGGTCAATGTTATGGAGAATCACCGCTCGGTCCATAGTGGCGTGACGGCCTCACTGTTAGGTAATAGCGGGCGGACCATGAAGAACTAGGGTTTACCTGGGTTCAATGTTAATTAGAATCATCGACCTGCCCACTGTGGGCAGTGACGACCTCACTGCAGAGAATAGCGGGCAATGAACATTAAAGTTTACATGTGGTCAATGTATGAAGAATAATCGAACTGCTCCACTGTGGGCGGTGACAACCTCATTGTATGAAAATAGCGGCATAATTAACACTATGTTTTACCTGGGACCAATGATATGAATAAACATCGACCTGCACAAATGTGGCGGCTGACGGCCTCTACTGTAGGTAATAGCGTGACAATGAACACTAGCGTCTACCTTGTGTTTAATGTAATGGATAATCACAGCCCAGCTCCAACTGTTGTGGCCGTGCCCGACCACACTGTATGGAAATATAGAAAAAATAGACACCTAGGGTCTACCTGGGTCATTCTATTTTTTCTGCCGACAAAACTTCGGCTATTAAGCACATTAAATATAAAAAAAATTGTCGAGTGACTTTCTTAATGAAGATATTAATAATGTAAATATCTAATCTGTTTAATAGCCTTAAGGAATGAGGGCAGATCAAAACATGGAGTAGACCAGTAGGTCTACCTGGGTCAATGTTATTGAGAACAATGATCCAAATGTTGGTTCCATACATTAGATAATAGAAACAAATCCAGCAAAACAAATATTATCTATGATGTGTGTTCCTGAATGCAATACCATATTAAACACAAGAATTGTGATAATAATTCTATTTATCCGAAATAAAATAAGTTAAGTTCTGTCGGATGCCCACGTTACATTTGAAACACATTGGAATACTGCAATATCAACGTTTAAAACATCGAAGTTTCTCCCATTTTTCTTACATCCTTAAATATTTGTGTTGTGAGTCCAGGCAGTGGACCCACTGTGTTGTGTTTGAGCATCCATTTTAAACAGCTGGAAATCGAACTGGAAATCCCAGATGATTAAATCGAAAAACGCACAATACATGTAACTAGATTTATATCTAAGATCAACATTTGATGCCATGACCGGATAAAATGGGCATACAATAATTTTTGAACAGTGTATATCCTGATAACATAGCTCACTCCAGTATACTAGAAGAATTTATTTACGGAATCGCGAACAGATACAGATCCTGATCATCCATACAGTGCCATGCACAGGCTATCTTGATCTATTTTGGTCACAAAACCTGTAAGCCTCATTTCTTCAAACATTGACGAAGCACAGTGTTGAACTGGATCTACATTTATCACAAAAAAACAGCAATGCCCCATTTATATTTTATTTTTCACCATTAAAACTTGGTTTGAAATACTTCATAATCAATCCAAGGAAAAGGAATAGTAAAGTGCTGTCAAATCACGTTTTTGTTTAAGAAAAAAATATAAAATTAAAACAACTGCATACGAAACAAATTAAGCTTTCTGAGTTCTAAGGTTAATTGCTGCTGTATACAAATCAATGGAAAGCAAATTTCAAAAATGGCGCAATTACAAACAGCTTTGAACCAAAAGGAAAAACAATAATGAGAAATCCATGCATGCGACCGATACAAACTCGGCATTGTTTTCAAGCTGGAGTCTCTCTTCATCCGACGGTCCCAATCATTCAGATGTGTAGCAATTAGTTGTTGACAAGCAACGACTGATGCAGCAATATGAGAGAGTACAATTACAACAAGTTTCAACCTGATACATGTTGCATGTTGATGTTTTACCTCACTAATCGATATACCCGATACATTGTAACGTACGTTAGAAAATTAAAGAAATCCTAAGAAATCTGAATACAGTTGGAAACACTTGGTAGATCAAAAATACTTATAGTTCATATACAATTGTATCAACATCTGTAAACACATTCTAGACATATCTTGTTGTATCAGACATGAGCCCGAGTTTACGGAAACATTTTCCGTTCAAGGAATTATTTTTTGTATCAACTTAGACCTCAATGTGAGAAAGAATACTTACAAATGATGCTGAGTGCCATGCTTGACGTAAATCCAGGACGTCTTTCGTAGGTGAGGTGACGACGTCTGGCAGTTATAAGACATCGCCGTCGTCGGCCCTGGTCGGCGTGATGTGTAGGTTGCGGTGACATTATAACCCATCTCCCTCCAGTGTTTACCGTTCATCGATCCTCCCCAGGGGCCTGTAGAACGAGGTGGACCGCGGTACCATCACGTTTTCGGTGCGGGGTCCGCCTCCACCTGATGTACATGTCAGTTTTCAGGGACCGGCCTTCATTCCCCACCACGTTGTTGTCCCGGCTGTAAGTTGGAGATCACTGGTCTGGGGCGGACTGTAATGTTATTGTGTATACCAACCAAAAGTATCAAAACTACAAAACACCCATAACTAATACACCAACACACCAAATATAACACCAAACACACCATACTACACAAACAAAAAAACTTATAAACCCATATAATGTTCATTCATTGTCAGGAGCCGGCCATCAGTTCCCACCATGGTTGTCGCCCGGCTGTATGTTGGAGAATCATGATACGATTGAATAATAACATCTCAGAAGATACGGTGAGTCATTGACATTTAGATGTAAGGTTTATTCCTTAATGTGTATTGGATATAGTTGAAAAACAATGGTGTGTAAACCGGAGAAGTTTATGAAAACCCCGAATAAAGTAAAGTTTGTATTTTAAAGCCGATTCTTGCTTGTATATGTTCAAGAATGACTCTAATTTGGCAACTTTTTAATTCTCTGATGTTCGGCATATGTCGATATAATGAAGCGACCCAGCCAGCGAAGCATCGCAATAAACACAGATGTGTATTTCGTATTCCTCGCTTCGAATTTATCAACACATTCTTTGGACAACAGAACACGTCTGGTCCATTTTATTCACACAACTTACAAAAAAACCACTATCTCGATGCATGCCTGAATGTTCACAAGTGTCAATAGATTATGATGGTCGTCTTCACACACCAGGAAACTAGTTTAGTTCGTTATAATTCTCAATAGTTTGTTGGCATTTCCTGTGTGTGTTGAATGCAGCCGCCATGTTTACTGGCGTGCTTGTTTTGGCTCGTGTCTGATCGAATTATTCCGTCCATACAATCTAGCCAATCACTATGGCGGGAGGTTGTACAAGTTCCGTAATTCACGGACCTAGTCCAACTCGGCCTGACAACCACCTAAAAATAGGAGGTGAAAACTGTCAGATGCGACTTTGTCCCCGAGCGAGCGCAACTCGAGACGCAACTCGCGTCACTCATAACTCCCAAGCCCAAATATCCCCCCCCCCTAAAACATTAACTCACCGACGATGTTACCAATGTCCGTTAGTCGTGAGATTTTGATGATTTGAACGTCAGTCTGACATTAATGATTATTAAAATAGGCTGGAACCATAATAATAGCCAATATCACCATTTCCCCCCAACCCACTTTTTCCCCATTGCGTATACGATTTCCCAATTTGAGCTTCCATGAAACCCCTGCTGTGTAACGCCCACACCCTAACTTCGAGCCCCCCTCCCACCCCTGATAGGTGATTCCAATTCCATTGTCATGCGTCCTAGCACGTTTGTGCCCCCCCCCACCCATGCAGCAATGTGTCATTATTCCAACCCCAGCTTCCGTGACCCCGGCTGTGCGACTCCCACCCCTGCCGTGTGCCCAACCTGCCAGTGTATACTTCCCCCACCCATGCAGTGTGACTCCCCACCCAACATTAGTCTCCACAAGCTATCCTGACCCCCCGCTGTGTGACTCCCCCACCCAGCATTATTTCCCACCCCCCAGTTTCGTGATCCCCGCTGTGTGGACTCCCCCACCACAGTGAAAATTAAAAAACATTAGTCCCAACACATCTCGTGAATCCCGCTGTGTGACCTCCCCCCACCCAACATAGTCCCAACCCCACGTCGTGATTCCCCAGGCGCTGTGTGACTTCCCCACCCAGCATTATTTCCCACCCCCAAGCTTCGTGACCCCGCTGTGTGACTCCCCCACCCAGCATTATTCCTATTCCCACCCGCCCCAGTTTTTCGTGATCCCGCTGTGTGACTAGCCCCACCCCAGCATTATATTCCACCCCAGCTCGTCCATCCCCGCTGTTTGACTCCCCCACCCCAGCATTATTTCCCACCCCCACTACGTGATCCCCGCTGTGTGGACTCCACCCCCACCCTCTTATTCCCACCCCCAGCTTCGTGGTCCCCGCTGTGAGACTCCCCCACCCACATTAGTTCCCACCCCCAGCTCGTGACTACCGGCAGTTGTGACATCCCCACCCCCAGCATTATTTCCCACCCCCAGCTTCCGTGATCCCCGCAGTGTGACTCCCCCCCACCCAGCATTATTTACCCAACCCCAGCTTCGTGATTCCCACCGTGACTTGGGTTTGCGTTAGTGTGATTTTCCGCTAGATTTTAGCATTAAATCTAGTCCGGTTTACATGGCTAATAATCCTTTCTTGAGTCTGCTTACCCCACATCGCCCTGCTGTGCTTTTGTAGCTTGCCAATGTGTACATCACATATTAGTCATTATCTTTCCATAATCAGATCACCCTCATCGTTGTTATCATAGTTTTTGTCACCACTCTTTAATTGTACACGTTGAGTAATACGGCAAGTTTATAGAACTATTATCAAAAATATCAGATATTACTAAAATCTCGTCACTGTCGTCTTTTCATTGCCAAGTAGATATAGTCGTTTAAAATTCCCAACCCCCGAATCACGAGGCCCGCTACCAACCCCCCCTGCCTGAAACAGGAAATATTTATGGTTAAATACGTATAGCTGAAACGGTATACGTACATAGGAGTAACGTTACAAATTTGGTTCGAGCGTGGGATATATAATAAACCATTAAGCCGAAACGTACCCTTAATGCTTCAAGAATTTCCATATGCCGTCTCTGTCCACATAGTCACTTCGGAAATTTCCAAGGCAATACACACACAATCACTTTGTAATTGGCACTGCGGCGAGTGGATGAGTGGAATCTATTTTCTGTTCGTAATCGATGTTTCCTACACCTCTGGCCCATTCCCCCATCCCCAAATTACCCCAACCAGAACAAGATTCGACATATAGTTCATAAAAGGGCGTCTCTTGAAATAGTGACGACGGTGACCCCGGAAATGTGTACGTCCCTACTCGGGAAAGGTCGAAAGTCCCCCTTGACCCCCACGATCCAAAAACAATTGCCTGACCCCTTCCTTCTCCCAATAACCATGACAACTGTACCCTGTCACGACAGGTGATCAAAGATAATTGTTATGGTAAACCATTGACAGAGGATTACATAACCCATAGCCGCTTGATAATACAGAGTCCGTGCGAAAAGACCATTCGAATGTGAAACTGCGTGCGGAGATTTAAGTCTCTAGAGAAATGAGGTAAAACAATAAAATCCAAATTAATTTGATTTCTACAGAGGCTTGAATCGAATACTCGACAAACCTGGAACCCGGCAGAAAACTTAAAAATAAAATTACATCGAGCCATGCGATGAACTAGATAATCGCGATCCCGTGCGTGTACCAATTCATATGCCTGTCAATCGACACCACATAACAGGTAGGTGTCATGTCCCCAAGAAGTTATCATACAACCATAGACATGATAAGTGGTTCCCCCGCGACCCCCAACCAACGGGAAAGTGTGCAAATGCCCAGAATAACCAAAATCCAGGTCAGTACGTGGAAATAGTAATTTTTGAGCGGAAAAGGGAAACTGGCATTAATACTCCTGCAATTCGGTATAGCGGCCACACGGAAATAACTGGACAAAGAAAAGAAATCATCCAAGTTAGCGTGCATCTTGCGCGTGCGATGCAATAGCTGTACTCAGGGAACTTGACCCAGATTACCAGAACGCGATACAACTCGCTAGTAACGGCTCTGACCAACAGTTTTCAGACCGAAGACACCAAACGACCAACATATAAAACTGAATTGAAACAACGCTCTTCGAAAAGTAGACGAACCACTACCGAATTGGCTCACGGATAATTCAACGCTGACGCGTTTGGCATACCCGACCAACCCATATAACCATAGACAAGAAATTGCAGCGAATTGCTTTGTTGAAGCATTGAACAATTGGAATATCGAACGCTGGATCCTAGTACAAGAATGAGCCAACGACAATAGAAGACGCTCTGAGAATTGCTATGCAATTAGAAAACTGCCGCGAAAAATACTAAAGAGCGATGCTTTATGAGGCAAGTTGAGAAAAGTGAAACAACAGCGAACATCAAGAATATATACGGTCAATAATGCAAATAATGAAAAAAACAAGTTGCTACATGAATGTAGCTAGAAATCATGGCCAACATTAGACGGACGGCGCAAAACAACCCCGACATTGGGACGAAGTTAAAGGCGAGGAACTGACGCTCCTGATCCAATTGCAGCAGCGAGGTCATCTCCGGTACGCGTGTCCTCAACGTAAAACAGCGATAGTGATATAATAATTGCACGAAACCTGGCCAAAAAACACCGTGCCTGTCCGTTACCCCTCATCCTTCCTCCACACCCCTACGACAACCACATCCCAGTGTTTTCCACTTTAATAAAAAACTCTTACCCGAAGTCCCCGCTCCCCTACCAAATACACAACACCATCCAGTTTTCCTACCCCATACATACCCCAATCGCAGTGTCCCAACTGTATAAAAAAAACTCGTGCCCAGTTTTCCCGCTTCCCCACCCCATATACACCACATATCCAGTGTCCCCACTGTATAGCAACACTCGTTCCCGAGTTACCCCAACCCACCACATACACCCCCTCATCCGAGTTCCCCACCGCTTCCCCACCCCACCCCATCCCCCCTCCCCTGCCCACCCCAGCACACGCCATAACCTTCCCCCTCCACAAGCACGTGCATGGCCAATGGTGATGTGTGGCAAACTAAACTCAGGCCCGAATTTAACGATGCTGACATACACCATATACAACTGCACCATTGCACGTCGACTCCCTTTCCAAGCCACCCCACCCATACACCCCACCCCCACACATATACTAAACGTATTAATGAGTCCTGCGTTCGGTGCGAAGACTATATGCCATCTACTCCAAGGGAGGCTTACGTTTCCTATACGACATGACGACGAGACGTAAATCCTTGGAAGGAAACTGCGATAATCGACGCGTGTAGAGATGAAGACTAATACGATGCTGATACCGCCCACACGTAAATCGGGCGGATGACGAACCACCGATGCGAATGTTCACAGACGACGCAAATGCTGACGAGCGATTACCCATGAGGACCACCCGTGGAAACGCTACAACGCGATAGCAAACGTGACTACGATTGACGACGGATCATTTGCCATACTTGGGCCATCGGCGGAACCACCATACACGAGGATGATTTTCCGCAAAATCAAACGTTAAATAAATACGCGTTGTGGATAAGTTCGCGATAATAGCCGTAGTGCAAGACGTCACTATGGAACAGCACATTTTACACAGGACAAATATGTGCGCTTATACCCAATATAAACTGAAATTTTCGCGTAAATATTAAATATCCGCGTACATATATAGATCATAAAAGGATTCGCGTTTAAGAACATGAGACAGCGTATACTTATAAGACAAGTGAAATAGTAAATAGTACAATTAGATACAGAACACCATGTGTTAGTATTTTTTATTAGGATCGAGGTGATAGTACGCTGACCCATATATGACAGTACCATGTCGTTGGCACTCTCATATCTAACCAATTTGACTTGTGTACACTATCCATGGAGTATGGAGGTCACGTGTTTCCAGAAAATGACAAGTATGTAACATTTTTTTTTGTATGTGAGGGAATTGAATGTTATTGGTATGAATGCGCTGTGGCATGCAGAGGTGTGATTTGCTATGTATTTTTTTAGTGTGCGGATTTGTCCCATTCAATGGCATACACTAACTGCAGTCTACATGATAAAAATAGTTTTTTACCTAATTGCAAATTAAGAGAAACATTACATAAACAAGTATTTCATGTTGAGTGAAGTAACAGAAGCAGAACATGTCAAATGTGTTAAGAATGCATGTCTGATGATTTGTGAACAGTACCCACATATTATTTGCTGAAGGTACAGCAAATGAATATAAACTTTGCTATTTGTTGCGTTTCCCGTGTTCAAACCCATGTAGGCATACTGAATTAGCCATTCATATATGGGACATTTGTTATTCGAAATGATCATTTGCCCACGAATATATGCGTGGCTGTCGTAATGGCAGCGAGCGACACTATTCAATTAACTTTCATATAGCAGTTTAATGAGTACCTGAAATAATAGAATAAGATATAATAAGAGTAAGTATTGGTATCCGAGTGTTTTGCTTTGATGTTGACACACTTATGTTCATGTTTTCATATATCTACGAAATTAGATACAATATAATATAGCTTTCCTATTTACGATGACCAAGGGAAATATTATATGATTCTGAATAGCGTGCCAACACCCACAGTAAAGCACTAGTAGCCATACCGATACATGAATTAAGGATTATTTCAAAAAAAAAAACATTGATACGTGTTTGTTAGTAGATGTACGATAGTATTTTGATTAGAAAGTATAAGGAAACGTATTATTGACCATGTCCCCACATGTTCTGTAGCTTGTCCGGGTCACATTATTATCGCCGCACATAGAATTTTTAATGACTATCAAGTAAAATGTAGAGACCATACTGCAAAGATTCATACATGTTATGGATCGTGTAAGAAATATTTGGTTAAAAAATCTCATTTACATGTAAATAGCCGTATGTTTTTATACAAATCGTGACATTCAGTTGTGGCAGCATATATTACGTTTATCCTATTTTTTTTCATGAGTTCGAGGACGAACTCTGGACGAACAGGCGGGGTAATGAAGCGACCCAGCCAGCGAAGCATCTGCTATACACAGATGTTATTGCGTATTCCTCGCTTCGAATTTATCACACATTTTGGACAAAAAAACACGTCTGTCATTTTATGCACACAACTTACCATGATCTCAGATGCATGCCTGAATATTCACAAGTGTCAATAGTTTATGATTGTCGTCTTCACACACCAGGAAACTTGTTTAGTTCGTTATAATTCACAATAGTTTGTTGGCATTTCCTGTGTGTGTTGAATGCAGCCGCCATGTTTACTGGCTGTGCTTGTTTTGGCTCGTGTCTGATCGGAAATATTCCGTCCATACAATCTAGCCAATCACTATGCGGGAGGTTGGACAAGTTCCGTAAGTCACGGAACTTGTCCAACTCGGCCTGACAACACCTATAAATAGGAGTGAAATCTGTCAGTTGGCGACTTTGTCCCGAGCGACGCAACTCGAGACGCAACTCGCGTCTCAGAACTCCCAAGGCCCAAATATCCCCCCCCCCCCTTAAACATTACTCACCGACGATGTTACCAATGGTCCGTTAGTCGTGAGATGTGATGATTTGAACGTCAGTCTGACATTATTGATTATTAATATTGGCTGGAACCATAATAATGCCAATATCCCATTACCCCACCCACTTTTTCCCCATTGCGATACGATTCCCAATTTGAGCTTCATGAACCCCCTGCTGTGTGACGCCACACCCTAACATTCGTGCCCCCCTCCCACCCCTGTTAGGTGATCCCAATTCCATTGTCATGCGTCCTAGCTGTTGTGTGCCCCCCCCCCCCATTCAGCTATGTGTCATGATTCCAACCCCAGCTTCGTGACCCCCGGCTGTGCGACTCCCCACCCCTGCCGTGTGCCCACCTGCTGTGTAATTCCCCACCCAGCTGTGTGACTCCCCACCCAACATTAGTCTCCACCAGCTTCCTGACACCCCGCTGTGTGACTCCCCCACCCAGCATTATTTCCCACTCCCAGTTTCGTGATCCCCGCTGTGTGACTCCCCCACCAGCATTAGTCCCAACCCCAGCTTCGTGATTCCCGCTGTGTGACTCCCCCACCCAACATTAGTCCCCAACCCCAGCTTCGTGATTCCCGCGCTGTGTGACTTCCCCACCCAGCATTATTTCCCACCCCCAGCTTCGTGATCCCCGCTGTGTGACTCCCCCACCAGCATTATTTCCACCCCACCCCCAGCTTCGTCATCCCCGCTGTGTGACTCCCCCACCCAGCATTATTTCCCACCCCCAGCTTCGTGATCCCCCGCTGTGTGACTCCCCCACCCAGCATTATTACCCACCCCCAGCTTCGTGATCCCCGCTGTGTGACTCCCCCACCCATCATTATTCCCACCCCCAGCTTCGTGATCCCCGCTAGTGTGACTCCCCCACCACCCAGCATTATTTCCCACCCCCAGCTTCGTGACTACCGCTGTGTGACTTCCCCACCCAGCATTATTCCCACCCCCAGCTTCGTGATCCCCGCTGTGTGACTTCTCACCCAGCATTATTTCCCAACCCCAGCTTCGTGATTCCCCACCGTGACTTGGGTTTGCGTTAGTGTGATTTTCCGCTAGATTTTAGCATAAATCTAGTCCGTGTTTACATGTGCTAATATCCTTTCTTGAGTCTGCTTACTCCCACAGTCGCCTGCTGTGCTTTTGTATCTTGCCATGTGTACATCTCATATTTAGTCATTATCTGTCCATAATCAGATCACCCTCATCGTTGTTATCATAGTTTGTCACCACTCTTTAATTGTACACGTTGAGTAATACTGCATGTTAGAACTATTATCAAAATATCAGATGTTACTAAAATCTCGTCACTGTCGTCTTTTCATTGCCAAGTAGATATAGTCGTTAAATTTCCCTACCCCGATTCACGAGGGCCCGCTACCAACCCCCTGCCTGAACAGGAAATATTATGGTTTATACCGTATTGCTGAAGACGGATACGACATAGGGACGTTACAATATGATCATACTCGGACAAAATTGAACGTTGGTCAAACTTGGTCAGATTCATCTGCACTGGTCAAACTATGAAAATGGAGCTAGGTGTAACAGAAATCGGTACGCGGACGAATAGAGAAAATGTTTTGTTATAAATAGCATATATAGCGAAACAGCGATAGCATCTATTACCGGGTATGGAAGGTGTCCGAGCCAATTCCCACCCTTAAATATGAGCCGAATAGAATAGCATCTATTGTTTAAACTAGATTTTTCAGTAAGCGAGGCTTACGGAATACCCCCCACATGGGCCCAAATACCTTGACCTTGAAATCGGTTGAAGTCAGATTTATAAAGAGACCAAATATTTGACCTTGACCTTGGGATCAGCGGGGGTTGGACGGTGGTGGATTTGGCACAGCATGGTGGTAGAGCCTTACCGGAAGGCATGTGTGAAATATTAAGCATTTTAGATGAAATTTTAGATGAAGGAAATAGAAGTTATAACATAGTTCTCTGATGTTAAGTTTTGTAAAGAGATTAAATATTTTACCTTGACCTTGGAATCAGCGGGGGTCGGGCGGTCGTGAATTTGGCACAGTATGGTAGTATCGCCTTACAGGAATGCATGTGTGAAATATTAAGCATTTTAGATGAAAGAAATAGAAGTTATACTATATTTCTCTGATGTTAAGTTTAGTGACGGACGGACGCACGGACGCACGGACAACATGACTCCAGTATACACCCCCACAACTCGTTGCGGGGGTATAAATACATAAAATAAATAGCAATGTCCGTTAACATGTTAAGGAAACACGAGTATCGCCCCTGATATCAAGTGTGGAAATTTACGATTGATATAAAAGGTATAATAATGCCATCAATACGCGGGGTAACGGTGAAGGAATGTTTGGTGTGCCAGAAAATATCCCAGATGATGTGTCTGATATAAAGAACAGTTTGTGCCTATCGAGTGGGCATGTACCTTTAAGATACATGCATGGACACATAGGCATCATCGTAGTAACTATACATTGTTTCAATAACCTATAGATGTAAAGCAAAGTAAATGAACATAGACGGTAACTAGATTGTTCAGTAAGCGTGGCTTACGGAATACCCCCACATGGGCCCAGGTACACCTAAATATTAAAAGAAAAATCCAAGTGTGTGGGCTTGTGACCTTGACTCTGGGCTTAGCGGGAGTGGCACGAATGTGAATTTATCACAGGGTGTATATGTCCATTGGAGCAATGAGTGTGTAAAATGTGAAGCAGATCCGAGCAAGGAAATATAAGTTATACCCGATTTCTCTGATGTTAAGTTTTGTAAAGATACTAAGTATGTGACCTTGACCTCGAGATCAGTTGGGATTTGTCACATCATTAGTAGAGCCTTATAGGACTGCATGCACGACATATTATAATTTTCGATGAAAGAAATAGAAGTTATAACATATTTCTCGGATGTTAAGTTTTGTAAAGAGACTAAGGATGTGACCTTGACATCGAGATCAGCGGGGATTTATCACAGCATGATAGTAGATCCTTAGAGGAATGCATGCATAAAAAATTAAGAATTTTCGATGAAAGAGGTAGAAGTTATAACATATTTCTCTGATGTTAAGTTTTGTAAAAAGACTAAGTATGTGACATTGACCTTGGAATAAGCAGGGGCTGGACGGTCGTGGATTTGTCACAGCATGATAGTACAACCTTAGAGGAATTCACGAGTAAAATATTAGCGGGAGTTGGATGGTTGTGGATTTGGCGCAGCATAGTAGTAGAGCCTTGCAGGAATGCATGTGTGAAATATTAATAATTTGAGATGAAGGAAATACAAGTTATAACATATTTCTCTGATGTTATGTTTTGTAAAGAGACTAAGTATACGACCTTGAAATTGTAATCAGCGGGGGTTGGACGGTCGTGCATTTGGCACAGCATAGTAGTAGAGCCTTACAGGAATGCATGTGTGAAATATTAATCATTTTAGATAAAGGGAATAGAAGATATAACATATTTCTCTGATGTTAAGTTTATTGACGGACGGACGCACGGACGGACGGATAACCTGACTCCAGCATACCCCCTCCACACAACTCGTTGCATGAGGTATAATACTATCGATACATATTGTGTTTAATGTTTAATAGCTATATACTTATAAATAATATACTATAATATGGTTAATACTTCGGCACTATTTTTAGGGCTGTGTGATTGGCCTCATAATAAGCAGCATTTGTTTTTACTTATATTCATGCACAATCGAGATAATATCAAAACATTTAAAATGTAACTAGATTGGTCAGTAAGCAAGGCTTACGGAATACCCCACACGTGGGCCCAGGTACCCCTACATATGTAAAAAATCCAAGTGTGTGGGCTTGTGACCTTGACTATGGGCTTCGCGGGGGCGACACAAACGTGAATTTGCCACAGGGTGATAGAAGTCCATTGGAGTAATGAGTGTGTGAAATGTGAAGTAGATCTGAGAAAGGAAATAGAAGTTATTACCGATTTCTCTGATGTTAAGTTTAGTAAAGAGACTAAGGATGTTACCTTGACATCGAGATCAGCGGGGATTTGTCACAGCATGATAGTAGATCCTTAGAGGAATGTATGTATGAAATATTAAGAATTTTCGATGAAACAAGTAGAAGTTATAACATATCTATCTGATGTTAAGTTTTGTAAAAATACTAAGTATGTGACCTTGACCTTGGGATCAGCGGGGGTTGGACGGTCGTGTATTTGGCGCAGCATGGTGGTAGAGCCTTACAGGAAAAAAACTTTAACGCACATTAAAAACATATTTAAAGCAAATTTCAAAGTAATTTGACCTTGATCTTGGTCATGGGGGCCGCATGGGTGGGCTATAGCATGAATATATGTATAATGATAAAGAGGTATATGAAGGGTCAAGTCAAATTGACTTAGAGTTGTAGAGATATTTGGTACTTAACATATTAATGCAAATGCTGGACGTACGGACGCATTGACACACGGACGCACGGACACATGCCAAAAGCGGCGACTATATCACACCAAAAATATTTGAATTCAATTCAGTCAAACAGCTTCAAAATGGTACAAAACCATTTTTTATCTGCAAAATTGCATTTTAATACAACATTTACAATTAAAGTCATACATTTACCGTTTACATTAGGCGTTATACAATGTATGCATCTAGTTTGCTTCAATTTTGCTAAAATACAAATCAGTACGTGTCAATTTGAGCATTCATTACCCAGTCTTACCACGTGTAGGATGTTTGTTGTTGACTTTAACAAATGATCTGCGTAATATTCGCTGTTAAAGGTACATACCCATTCAGTAGGCCCACAATGTTCTTGATAGGAATTAAATAAGTGTATAATTGTGTCACTATTTCAACTGTTCTAAAAATTAAAAGTGACCGCTATACAGATATAATAATTTAGTAATATTTATTTTATTGAGTGACTCGTGGTGGTATCAGGCTATTTTAATATGCAAATGAGGCATGATATTTTAAAGTATTTACACTAGTTAAATGTGTCACCTGAACAAATAATATTTTCGAAAAATTATAAAGTATGATCAAAAAATAAATAGCAAGGTCTGTTAACATTTAAAGAAAACACGGTTATCGCCCCTGATATCAGTGTGGGAAGTTATGTCTAATATAAAAATTATAATAATGCCAATCAATACCTAGGGTAATGGTGAATTAATGTCTTTTTTGCCAGAAAATGTCATATCTACAGAATATACAAAACTATCTGTCTCCCTATATTATGACCTGGCATTTGTGCCTACTGAGTGGACATGTATCTTTAATGGCATTGTACATGTAACTAACCTTTTATTCATGCATTTTATATGTTGAGTATATAATCTTCACTATTTCAATGAAAACTAGAGCCAATGAACAGAGGCTCACGGATACCCCTGGCCGACGGACGGACGGACGGACGGACGGACGGACCGACGAAAACCATATACCACCTGACATACTATGTATATATGTTGCGGCTTTCAACTGTTTCACAACGTTACAGCAATAGACATTCCCGAGATTGACCTAGTGACGGCATAGTCATAATCCATTCAAAAATTCAAAATGCTTGTACAAGCAGTCAGCAATAGGTATCAGTCAAATAGCACAGGCACTCAACTAGTATATGTATCCTGACATGTATTAACCCTTACAATGCTGAATTTGTTTTTTGTCTGCTGTATATTTTATATTTACTAATTATCTTAGCAAAATATATGATTTAACAGCCCTTTAGAATAATTTGTAATGGAAATGGTTCTAAAGTGATATCAAATCAGGTTTTTTCAGAAAGCAGATGAAATATATAACAACAGCAGACGACATGTTTTGTTTCCTACATTCCCACATTCTAAGGGTTATGATTTAAACAGTATATGTCAGGTCAGAAAATGTAAACAGTAAATGTAAATGCGTAGATCCGTAAATGGTTAAGAGCGTAAATCATGATTAACTGTAGACGACCAACATGTACCGACCCATCCTCGAAAAACATTTATAAAGTTATGTGATAATTGGGTTATACAAATTTAACCTGATGTACGGCCCTGGTGGTAATTGGATACATGTAACATACCAGTCAGACATAGTGTATGCTTATGTAGAAGAACTGTACTTACTTCTGACCTTCAATATAAGCCATCCTTCTTGGAAATTCCCACTAATGATCGTGGTACATTTGTACGTGCTAGCGTATGATATGGTGACGTCTGTGATGACGAGGTCGCGCTGGTTGGCGGCAAAAATTGTCCACTTTGCTACTTTTGGGTTTAAATCCCCACTGCCTCTAGTGTTATATCTGAGGTCCTCTGGCGGTCCTTTCCACCCAGGATATGTGTAATCCCCTTGTATTGGACATACAATGGTCGCTGTCTGGCCGAGATATGTAACTGTAGTATCCGTAATGTACTGTCCAACCACCCGCACGTTAATTATACAGGAGAATACTGCCTGAAACAATGACAGTTATAGTTATAATACAGAGTAACATTAGGCGTTCCTGCCCACCTTCACATGGCACATGTGTAATACCCTTGTATTGGACATACAATGGCCGCTGTATGACCGACATATGTAGCAGTAGTATCCGTAAAGTCTTGTCCGTCCACCAGCACGTTGATCATACAGTACTGAGAATAACGCCTGAAATAATGACAGTCATAGTTATACATGGTGACATTTTTCGGTCCGGCCACCCAAGATATGTGTACTCCCTTGCAGTGGACATACACTATACACTGGTCGCTATCTGGTCGACATATGTAGCAGTCGCTCCTCGTAATAGTTGGTCCGTGCCCACCCAGGATATGTGTAAGCTCCTTGCAGTGGACATACAATGGTAAACATATGTAGCAGTTGTTCTCCTCATGGTATGTCCATCCGCGTGCACATTGATCTCACGAGAGGTTACTGCCTGAAATGTGGATGTAACTGGAGAAACCACGTGAAGAAAAGTATTGAATGTGTGCTTCAGCCTTCACGGTCACAGGTGCTTGCTTGCTGTATTGTTTTTGATGGCTTACAGCTGTGGACTTTTTACAAACAATTTACGAGCTATCATCATATTTTGAACTTAGCTCAACATCGTAGAAATAATGAAAACAAAATGCTTGACTTGGTTGCTAGGCAACATCTTCAAATCGCCAAATAAATTATGAAATATGTTAAATCATATTGTGATATCATTATTGACATTTGCATATACAATACATATATAATATAAATAAAGTGAGTTAACAGCTTATTAACGATAAAACATACAATTCTTGACATATCACCGGCAATGTAGTGTAAATTTATGACGTCACATTTAGCAACACAAATTACGCGTCCATCTTGTTTAAATAATCAGTATTTGCAAGTTTTCCTAAAGTAATGCCCACATTATATTGGCATATTACATCAAACGAAATATATTACAATAACTACTGTCAATATATATTGTATGATCTACGTACATGGTATGCCATAAGTATGATTGCATTGTCTGTGTGTTCACTGTACTGTGAATCGCGTAACTGATGTAGTGTACAAGCACGAGGATTGGTAAATAAGTAGCGTCACATACCTTTAAAAGTAGGTCTAAAACAAAACGTATTGTTCCATATTCCGTTAGTGTAGTCTCTCATAGGATCTATGATCGACTATGCCCGTTGTCACTGTGTCGAGAATAATGTTAATGAATGCATGTGCCACTTCTTTTTAAAGTTGGACTAGTTGTTAGAAGGATAATGTCATGTGACACTACTTATTGACCCACCGTCGTATATTAACAAAGTAAAGTATTCACTCACCAGAAGCAGACGTGTAATGTGCATGTCCATATCCATATAGGTCCACATAGACCTCTACATATAACACGAGTCCGGTTGATCTGTCTCAGGATATGACACTATTGAAAGTCGGGTGGATGAAAAACACGACCCAAACATTCAAAGGGATATTTCCAAAAATCTGAACGAAATAATCCAGTGTAATTTCGCACATTTTCACTTCATGTAGTTGACCCTGACAGCCAAACGTTTCAACTCGCTAAGTTAAACACTACGATTAACTCCGTGAGGATAAAAGATAAATCGTGATCCAGAAACTAAAATTCCGGTGTTCATTGAATGATGGTTGATCAAAAGGTGTCTGGTCACTTCTATAAATAATGTCGTCAGATGTAGTTTGCATTGCTTTCTGAAATCTACACCCACTTGTGTGGATACACACCAAATATACCAGTACTGTATTGAGCAAATTGAAAAGTAATGGATAGACAGTAAAACAAAGATCACATAAATTAATCCTGGCAATTAGAATATGTGTCCCTGTAGGTATGTATATTTTAGCGCAGTCATTGTTGAGAAATATCCTGGCATCCTCTTTTTTCAGTACCAAGTTGGTGTGGCGTTTAACTTGTTGAATTATTCATTTTTGTCTCAGCCACGATGGTGGAAAGTGAGACATATCGGTTACAATTCCGGAGTCGTCGTCGTCGTTCGTAATTTGGGACGTAACTTTTGGACTTAAGTCCAAATATCAAGTATATCTTGATCCGTTAGTCGGATCATTAACAACCTTCACCAATAACTTCCTCACGTTGATAGCCATCCATACAACGTCATTCGTGTGCCATTGGCCGTCATATTGGTGACCTTAACCTCTGTGTCAATACTTTTGAAAATTTCGGATGTACGCCAAACTTCATGAGTAGCTTCCTTATATTGATACCTAACCATCCAGGGAAATACGGTTGACATTGACTTCCCTTTCTCAAATTATAGGTCACGCCCGTCAACAATTGGACGTACGTCCAAATGTCATTTACGTTGAAACGTTACATCGTTAGTCAGATGTTCGCCAAACTTCCTTACATTGACACCAACCACCCTGGGTCATTCAAGTGACATTGACATACCTTTTCGAAATATAGGGCATGTCCATGACTTGAGGACGTATGTCCAAATTTCGTATATCTCCTCATAGGTTAGTTGGATGGTCGACAAACTTTATCAGCACATTCCTTATATTGACAGTTAACCATACTGTGTCATTCGGTGACCAATACCTACTTTTCACAAATAAAGGTCATGTCCATAAAACATTTGGACGTACGTCCAAAGTTTGCATATCTACGCACAAGTTAGTTGGATGGTGGCCACCCTTTAACAGTAGCTTTCCTACATCGATAGCTAACCACCAATGGTAATTCGATGACCTTGACATACTGTTATTGAAATATAGATCATGTCCGTTAAAGCTTTTGACGTACATCCAAATTTTGCATATCTCATCATATGTTATCATACGTCTTCACATTGATACCTAACCGCCCTGTGTCATTCGAGTAAACTTGACCCATTGGTAGTGGGTGAGACACTCCCCGGCGATCGCCTTGTGTTAGTATTCAATGAATTCCGTGATTTTCATTTTTGAACATTGAGTTGTTATACTAACGCAAAAAGTGGCAATTCTGAAAATATATAGTTGAAACAGTTAGATATCACAGATAAAAGCATGAGTTGATACTGAATTCATGTGCACAGTTATGTTTTCAGAAAGCTGGTTTACTTTTATACACCTGATATAACGTTTTAAATCGAGTTAATAATGATGGTACATTTCAAGTCCATTTGGTTTATCGCCATTGATTTACATTTTCGATATTAACGTTGTTTGACTTCTGGCAATCGAAAGTACGGTGTTATTGCACTAGGTCCTTTGTGTCAAGGTCTGTCACATTTCACAGTACAAACACCTAGCATTTTCTGATACGAAACTCAATAGAAGGATCACGGGTATTATTAACACGAAAGTTCTGTCTGTAACGCAGAGCGACTTACTGTAACTCGCGCTGCGTTACAGACTTAACTTTCGTGTTAGGGTATTTATGAAAATGCCAAAATGTTCACACGTGTAGAAATTGCAGCCGTGATCAACGTCCAATAAGTCCAATGGTCAGTATCCCCTTGTTTAACCACACTTCAAATCCAGTTGATCTATGTCAATATAAACAACGTTCAAATCCAGTCCATCTACCTCGCTATATACCGCCAGAACTAAAGCTAGTAGTGTAATCGCGCTATATAGATAACACTACTCTTCCTGGTCTTATGCAGGATATATATTAGGACAACTGTACTGTACTTCCTTCTTTACAATAACCACAGTAATTACAGTAACCGTGTAACAGACATGCACTTCGTTATGCTCACGTGTATGTATGACGTGATAGTGCATAACTTTGTATTAAAGGTACATGCCCACTCATTAGGCATAACGTCTTCTTTATAGGAATGAAAGTGTATTATTGTGTCACTATTCCACCAGTTCTAAAAATTACGAGTGCTCGCTATACAGATATAAAAATAATAGTTATTTTACTGATAGTGACTCGCGGTGGTATCAGGCTATTGTCATATGCAAATGAGGAATGATATTGTTCAGTTATTTATACTAATTAAATGCGTCACCTGAAAAAATACACATACAAAAATAAATACAGAGAATAAATAGTAATGTCCGTTAACATTTTAAGGAACTACACTAATAAAGTAATGTGCTGTTGCGTTTACTATATTATTGAAACATGTGGTTTGTTTAGAGTACGTGGAGTCCGAAGCAATAGCCCATAGCTTTATTACTGATTACCCCCTCGCCGTATGCAAGAGGGGATATACAGTTAGTCCATGTACATACGTGCATGCGTGCGTACATGCGTTCGTGCTTACGTTAGTAACACCTTTCTTTTTTTTCAATAACTTATAAACCGCTTCACCGATTATGATAATAGTTGGCCACATGTATGTGTGTCTAAGGGTGGTGCTGTGTTTTGCATAAGGCCCACGTCCGAGCGTCCAATGTGAAGGTCACTGAGGACGTATGTTCACATAGTTTGTCAGGCAAATTCGGTAACGTTTAGTTTGTTTATTCAATAACGTATGAACCACATCATCGATTTTATAATATTTGGCCACGATGTATTTACATTGCAAGTTCTGTCGTTGACGATCAATAGCGTGCCGGTATTGATAATGTCGTGTAGATTAATCACGTCAAACAAACTTTACCCAATCAACAACTTCGCGCGATCTCACGTAGGGCTAATGTAATTTACTGGGATGTAAACGCAATATGTTGAATGGGCGTTTCCATTATACAATACACGGGGTGTATGAGCAACCACGCATGCGTGATTCGAGGGGCCTCTCTCTCAGCCATGTACATACAATACACTGGGTGTATCGGCAACCACTCGCGTGTGTCACCCGTATCTAAAATAATAGAAACTTTTAATAGGTCTCTAGAAACATTCAACGGAATTTGCTGGTGATATACTATAGTTTCTACTATACTAGTGCAGAACAAAATATTTGTCAAGGTATTGTTGGGTGGTACCGGTACCTCGTTACTATGGATACCGAAATGCACATACTTATGAGGTGCACAGTTCAAGCCTTTTTAAATGTAAATATATCAACTTGTGCACAGTTGTCAGATGTACATTGGTGTGAGGAGTATATTCCTTGCAAGTGAGATACGTAACTATATAATAAATCTGTTATTTGATAAGTGAATATATGCCACTCGTTCCGCCGCCCAACGATCGTGAGCTCCTACAGTTGCTACAGATCTCTGCATATAGCCACATACAAATCTTATGTGGCTGTGACTGGAGGAATGGGAAGTATGGGTTTTGCGACCAGTGTAGATCCAGATCTATATTGGCATTCGCACCCGCCATGCTTCTAACAAGCAATATATATCGTTATCAGGCTACATGTGCGTGCTATTTGCTACACGAAGCACACAACATATAACCTCCATTTCTGCAATAACAGCCATCAATAACCAATACATACACACTCACCCACCCGCTTGTCTGTAATGGGACAACCAGCGGTGCCATATATGTGACTGTGACTGGAGAAATGGGACTTATGGGATTTGTGACCAGTGTAGGTTCTGATCAAATAACTCACTCATGTAGCACCGATCCAACATATGAACAATAGCTTATACTTACTTGTTACTATGATATCGGAAGCCGATTGGTATATGCAATAAATTATTGTGGCCTTTACACACTCATGTATATGTTTATATATTACATGTACATCTATATAGTGTATTTAATGTCGATTGAAAAGCTCTTCAGGGCTTAAGTTCATTTGTTGTAACATGCGACGTAAATAAATCTTATCTTATCACACTCTGTTGATGTTTTGCCTATATTAAACTAACCGTTAAACACGCACTGTACACCACAGTGTAATTGAATTGATTGCGGGATATTTTATTCATAATTTACATGCAGAACGTAGAAGTTATGTTTTCCCTTTCACCCCTCAGTAACTGACATAGAGGGTTCCTTGTTAAGATTAAGACTGCTCTATTAAGCAGAAAAGGGGGTCCTCGATGAGACGGCTCGTTGCGATCAGTCATAGAAATATGGCGCAAACGGCACGACGTCATGACGTTACAGATATTACCTTACGTCATCCCGACATAAACGAGTAGAATTCGTTAAAGGCACTATACGGGCCAGGACGCCGAAAATGGTCTGCTATTGGGTTTTCACATAAATAAAACAAACGCCTTTCTATTTAGTCACTCTTCCAAACTGAGCGCATTCATTTTGGTACAAACATGACTTTGTAGCCGATAAAAATATCAACATTTGTTGATCAACAAACTGCAGGTGCGTGTTTCAGTACCCCGAGATATTTTCCGAAAGCCGCTGGATAACTCCGTGACCAATCCCGATTCGCTCCGGTAATTTCTCTGTAGTAATGTTAGTAACCCCAATACACAACTGTTTGTACACAACTTGATGACGTATTACACATAGCGCATTTCGGAAGCATTTTGTAAATAAAATAAATATTGGAATTCAGAAATATCTCCCCCGGATCATTTCGCACCCATACCATTTCGTACCGTGTTCGGTCAAATCACAACCATAGGCGCATGTTTTCCGGTACCGGTAATTTCGTAAATATAGGTACGAATCGACCATAATGTTTGGTCATTTCGTACACATTGTTGTATATTCACATATATATTTGGGCATTTGTTTGCATATTTTAAATTTGTTTTGATGAAAAAGCTGGGTCATAACTTGAGGTAAAATAAATTGAATGTTATAATTTAATCCTTTAAGTAACTGGAAATTGGAATGGATTTTTATATGTTAGTTTCCGGACCAATCCAATCGCCACAAAATGTTTTTCAGACTAGTCCATTTATTAAAAGGGGATATTTTTGTTGTCAGAACTAAGAGCAGGCTCATCTGGATCTACATTATTTGGCAATACAACTATACAGGTAGAGAATTAGCATTATCAATCTACTCATATCGTGACGTACATATGTAACTGTGACTGGAGAAATGGGGCTTAGTCGATTTGTGGCCAGTGTAGCCCCTGGTCAAATAGAACACTCCTGTAGTCTGTATTACATGTTACCGAGTGATTTACCGTATTTCTGGTAGGATTTATTTCCTTGAAGGAAATATGTCCTCCTAGACATTAGCGAAACGTCATTTCCGGCAAGGAAACAATTATATTCATACGCTAACGTCAAAATTGTCAATGTTGACTTTATAAGCTGGTCTAAGAGAAAATTTCACATTTTTCGAAAAGCATGTAATATACAATACAATGTTTTCCACTTACATTTTGAAATACCAGATTTAAATCCGACACAGAAACATTTTCTCCGCACTCGCTCGTTTCTTTATCTTCTTTGAATGTAAATCCGGTATTTCAAAATGGTGGTTGAATAAACTCTATATATTGCTTGTTAGACGCATGACGGGTGTTTCATTAATGGAATGACGAACAGTCCAGATCCTGATCAGACTGTGCGGATGCACAGGCTGATCTGGATATACACTGGTCACAAAACTCATAAGCCCCATTTATCCAGTCACAGCCACATATATGTTTGAAACAAAAAAGTCTTTGGGGTTAATTACTTATATTTTGTTATATGGTGACGTAATCAGATATTTCGATGCATCTGTTGATGTAATTTTATTATATTTTTTGTTGTTAATTAATTGGTAATTAGCCTAAGGTACGAAATAGTGATTCCCGGCGATGGAACAGGACCCACAACCTTTTTCTAACTTTCATAGGATTTATATACAGCTATAGGCCACCAAATCGGAGTTTGCCAACCTTCATCAATAGCTTCCTTACATTGATATATAACCAGGTAATTTAGGTGACATTGACATACTTTCGCGAAATGCAGGTACATCCGTCACAATTTTGTACATCTCCTGATGTGTTAGTAGGATGTTCTCCAAACTTTATCAGTTGCTTCCTTACATTGATACCTAACCACCCTGGGTCATTCAAGGGACCATGACCTACTTTTTTGTCTCACCCACGACAGTGAAAAGTGAAACAGAAATCGCAATTCAGTCGTCGTTGTCAACGATGGTCTCGGCCAGAAGAGTCAGTGAGATTCAAGCATTATCGGTGGAAAAGGGCCATATTCGTTTTAATCAAAATGATGGCTTAGTTACCCTCCTTCCTCAAACTGGCTTTCTGGCTAAAAACCAGTTTCCGTCATTGACCCCATTAGCTATCCATATTCCTTGCCTCACTTCAATAGTTGGTCCGCAGGATAATGATAGGTTACTGTGCCCAGTTAGATCATTGTGGTTCTATATGAGGGCAGCAACGAACAAGAGCGGATCGGAAATGACTGTTTATACCATCCGTGGGCAATCAGGACGTTTCAAAGGACTCAATTTCGAGATGGATCTAGATAGGTATTGCTAGATCATATCAGGAGCTAACCAATAGAGATATATCATTCATGAAGATTATAGCTCATGAGGTTAGAGCGATCTCGTCTTCTCCCGCATCCTCTCGGAATGTTCCTCTACCGGATATCATGAGAGCTGCCTATTGATATTCTCACAAACCTTTTCTAACTTTTACCTTCGATCACTGTCTAGACAGATGGACGAGGTATTAGCTCTGGGAACACTGGTAGCAGCCCAGAACGTGGTCAGGTAGAAGGTGTTCGCTCATTAGGAACAGAGAGCTTGGATGTTGTGCAGTATTACTTGTTTTGTTTACATACACCGCTAGTGTATGTCATCTGTTCGACGGTTGTCGGCAGTCTTACTCGTGACTACGGAAAGTATCCTATGGTCGCGGTAGTCTTATTGTAATACACTCATTTAGGTAATATCTTACCATTTTTGTACACCATCTACCGAGCGTCTATTATAAACTGTCCCCCTGACTAGTTTGTATAAGATATTACTCCGTGCCTCGGAATGCTGAGATGTACTGTTGATGAGAGTCGGAAGCATCTCGGAACTACCGTACTGGTGAGTTTGACACCCAACAAGTTCTGAAGAGGTTTCTTTTAACCTCCCACCAGTCTGACAAATTCTGATGGCATAATGTAATATGGAATGAATGAAGTAGAAAATAATTGTTTAAGTGAAATATATTTCTACGAATGAAATTCCAAATTACATTAGGAAGGTCCACCTCCCACCCCGCTTGAATGGGCTTTGACACACGGCTTGTTCAAGATGGCTATCGGACGGTCTGCGCATGTCTGGCTAGGTAGCTAGGGGTGCCACCTGGCAGTAGCCTAATGGAAGTAACTCCCGGGAGTAGGTTGTAAGGCAATAGTTATCTCTCTTTTGTTGCGGTTTTAAGACCAGTAGATCTATATGGCATAATGTAATATGGAATTTCATTCGTAGAAATATATTTTACTTAAAAAATTATTTTTTGGGTGCCCGGTTTAAATATTTTTCACTGACTCGGAACAGAGTAAAAATAAAAAACGATTAAAAATAAAAGGGTGGACCGGTTTAGATCTGTCCTACTGACTCGAAATGGGTTAAACCTCTCTGAGAGGTGTTCGAAGAAGAGGGCACACGGACCAGTTATGTCAAGGGGTGTCCCCGAAGACAAATAGTATTATCCCAGGTTCTTAGCTCCAAATAGAGGCCGAATTGTTCACTTTGTGATACAAGAATGAACTTTGGTGGAGTTGTAAATAACCACAAACTGATCTTTTTCAGGTATGGAGCCATCTCCGATTTTGCCCATGACGACCCAGAAATCCAAAATGGCCGCCAAAATCACACTTTTCAGGTTGCAGGGAAACACACATTGATGGTCATAAAATATACAAAAAAATAAGATATGGCTCATGGACACACGGACATTCAAAATGGTTGCCAAAAACATCACAATTTTAATGTCCTAAGCAGAATGTTTTTAAAAAATATTTTCCACTGAGATAAGAACTTGAAAATGAGTAGAATTGTTGACAATCACAGATACATTATTTTAAAAATTATTCTAAAGTCTTAGTTTGTACCAATGGGAACCAAAAATCCAAGATGGCCGCTGGTAATTATATGTATAAAGGATAAAATAATATTACAACATGTTCTTTTTCTGATTAAGGCTTGAAATGTGGTGTACTTGTAAAGAACCATACATTATTGTTTTCAGACTTGAGAAAACTCATATATGACGACAATAAAATTGCTGCTGTAGAGAGGCACACTATTTTTCAAATGTGGAATTGTCTCAAATTTAACCACAGGCGGCATATACATATCCAAGATGGCCTCCAAAAACAGAATACTTATCAGCCCCAAGGCATACATGAAAATACTCAACAACAGCAACAACTCAATATTCTCGACAATCCAAGCCTAGATGAACTGACAAAATACATTATAGAGTTGGTTCAATTGATAAAATATCGGGTACATTTTATCACTGTTATGAATATAAAATGAACAGCTAAAATTAACAATATGTGACATAATGTTCCTGTGAGATTTGTTTATGAAGTCATGATCACAGGGTCCATATTTCCTGGCCTTGAGAAATACAATCAAAAGTAGGAAGTACTAGGAAATATGATTAACCCTGGAAATATGTTTTTGAAATATTTTGTTTTCATGTTTTGTTAACAATTTTCAGGCTAATTTAAACTATAGACTCTATTTAAGAACATTAATGGTTATTTCAAGAATTAACAACTTGAAAATATTACATGTAGCTTTAATAAGAAAGGCTAGAATTATTTCATGCCTGGCAAAGGTACTCGTCATGTGGATTAGATTCTGTGTGTGATTATTAAAGATTGTCAAGTGCCAACTAATGTGTGGTCAATGTGGTTGCTTAGTAGCTGTAAACACAACTACACACTTACCTCGTATTAACATTTAGCACGGATTATTTCAAAAATAGACATGCAACTACATGTATAATTAATAACATGTTACTGTGGCAATGAGGGGGCGGGGTGGGGGTCTCAAAATATTAGCTTTTAGTATACAATTTTTGGTATGGAATTTATTACACATTTTTTTGCCTTAACATTTACAGATATTTTGCATTAATTTAGTTTCTGGTGTGGCATGGGCAGGATTTCTACCCGTAGATGAACTAATCAAAAACTGACACATTCAAAATCAGTTGGCAGGGGTTAACTACTACATATTTCCCGGTATGTCTCGCCGTCCTGGGAAATTGCCAACCATGTATAGTCGGGATTTCCAGCTTTGTGGAGAAAGATGTTTTGTTTTAGGATTATGATGTTTTCTGCATGTAAGGACCTTGTGCCGAAACGTTGGAAGAGTGGATTTTTGGTTACAGAAGTATTGTTTCCGAATTTGTACAGTGTAGTCTTTTTCCTATCTTTAAATAATGACACCGGGCTTCGAAGCTTGTCTCAAAAATGGTACCGTCTTATGAACTAATATCCCGGACATTTACAATTGTTTTAAAAGTTTGGTGGAGCTGTACTCAGATATTCCACATGGTGATGCGAAGTTGACTGGCGGTGGTTCAGTAGTTGTGCAAATGCTACAGCCAGGCGCTGCTGAAACATTTCAGGAAAATATAGACCATGCATTTGTAACACATATATATACCCAGCTACAGGACGGTTTATTCTATTTGACGGATCGTAACAAAATCCAGTATACATGTACATATTTATCACGGCAAGATGAAGAACCGGATTGATTTTCGATTACTTATCTCCCCTTGGCGGCCATTTTTGTCGCGCCCGCTTGCGGACAGCGTGATATAGTTGGCACATTGGCGTACGTCCTTACGTACGTGTGTCCGGGTTAAAGTTGTTGGTTAAAGTTTATCGGATGATCTCCCCTTGGCCATTTTTAATTTTCGCACACATGTTTATCATGGCAAGAGGAAGACACCTGTTGGTTTTCAGTGCGTTATCTCCCCTTGTTGACTTACCTTGCCTCGACGGGCGTATATTGTGACCTTCGGTACTCTTGTTTACATTACGTTCTATGGGAGTTTCTTGACAGTTCAGGTATTCCTCCTACAAAACAGGGGTCCCAGGGATCCCGGGCCACAGCGAGGGTCGATCCCTGTTTCTCACCAATGCGGCCCGAGTTCGTCGTCATATTCGACATGGCATGGTGGTCGGAGTTCTCTTGTTTCCTCCCACATTAAAAACCACACTTACACCCCATCTGTGCCAACGGACTCATTTGTATCAGTGCTCTCGCGCTAGTGTGTGCCCTTGTAAAACGACGAATGACTGGATCAAAAATAAAGCGATACCCTTGTCACATTTTAAGACATATAGTTAAAGGTACATGCCCACTTAGTAGGCACAAAATGTTCTTTATATCAGAGAAATCATCGGAGACATTTTCTGGCAAAATAAACATTCTGTCACGATTACCCCACGTATTGATTGGCATGATTATGCATTTTATATCATAAGTGATATCAGGGGCGATAACCGTGTTACCTTAAATTGTTAACAGACATTGCTATTTATTCTCTGCATTTATTGTTTGATGTGCAATGATCATACTTTATAATCTGTCGAACATGTTATTTTTTCAGGTGACGCATTTAATTGGTATAAATAATTAATTGTTTTCATTCATTTGCATATGAAAATAGCCTGACCACCGCGCGTCACTATCAGTAAAATAAATATTACTAAATGATTACATATATGTATAGCGGGCAATCGTAAATGTTAGAACTGGTGGAATAGTGACACAATTATACACTTATTTAATTCATATAAAGAACAGTTTGTGCCTACCGAGTGGGCATGTACCTTTGAGGTCACAGCCGTGTGATACAAGTTTGTGGCCCAGGTACGGCATAGCCGGCGGAACCGGGAAATTATTGGGGGTGGGGGCCAATCTTGAGGGCCCGATGTTGTTAGGGGGTATCATGCATTCTCAGGGTCCAGTCTTGAGGGCCCAAAGGGCCCGATGTTGCTAGGAGGTTCCGGGGGGGCATGCTCACCAGTAAATTTTTGAAATCTAAAAGGCGTGAAACGCAATTTCCTGCATTCTCAGGGCCCAGTCTTGAGGACCCAAAGGGCCTGATGTTGCTAGGGGTTCCGGTTTTTTGTTTTAATCTAAGAGGCGTGAAACGCCATTTCTTGCATTCTCATGGCCAAGTCTTGAGGGCCCTTCGGGCCTGATTCAATTCTGATGTGGATGTTCCTATTGGGGTCGGGGGCATGTCCCCCGGCAATTTTTGAAATCTAAGAGGCGTGAAACGCCATTTCCTGCATTCTCAGGGCCCAGTCTTGAGTGCCTAAAGGGCCCGATGTTGCTAGGGGGTCCGCGGTCATGCTCTCCCGGAATTTTTGAAATATAAGAGGCGTGAAACGCATTTTCCTGCATTCTCAGCAAATTTGAGGATGAGAAAATGTGCTTTATTACTGAATTATTGAGGAGGCCAGGTCCCCCCAACAAATTGGTGTCCGGCTTAGAGAGGTTCCACTGTGGTTGAATCCGGTTATCCCATTAAAAAGTGGTATGATTGGTATCAATCCTGTCACTGTTATGGGGTACACTACGCTGACTCCGGTGTCTTGAGGACCTGGCATCAGATCAGGTCATTACGCAAACACGTCTTATTTGGAATTAATAAATCACTTTCGGCAAGGGAGATAATCAATATCACGCGAACTATTTTCATACGAGCCAAGCGGATTGTTCTGTTTATTAGTATATAGAGTTTTAATCTATCTCCTGTGATATACAATGATACATTACTTCGTTATGGTATGGGTACTAATACATGTTGTTTCAATAGCGTATCTCTGTAACGGTATCGTTGTAGATGGAATTGCAAATAATTTAATAATTATTACGTTCAAATACTGATACATGTAGCACTTGTGTATAAATGTAATCATCGTAAATGGCGCAATAATCGCCGACTTCTATGATTTAATTACCGATTCCGGAAAGGGTCGCGGGTTCAAACCTCGACTTGGTATATTATTTTTTTTCTCCATATATATTATTTTTGTGATTTTAATATTTTCACAATTTTATGATTTTAATAAAAATAGCTATTAAATATGTTTGTTTAAGTTTGAGGTATTGTCTATACCATATAATGTTTTACAGCAAACATTTTTTTATGAATTTGAAATAATTATTGTCCTCCATCTGATCACAACACTGTTCGAACTGCGCATGTGGCTACCACGACCAGAATTCACTGGCCGCAAACACAGTAGCCTTCGGCGTCTATTTACAAAATTATTATTTTATTTGAATTCCGAGTGAGCGCTGAATTTTGTGAAAATACAGAAAATATTGGTGATTTTCTAAACGAATATCGGAGAAATGCGGCTATATATTTTGTGTCAATTTTTAACACCATTTACGGAAAAAAAAATTACTGACTTTTTTAAAACAATATCGGCACAACTAAATACGGTGATAGAATTTTGTTCAACTTTTCAACACCATTTACGGAAAATATTACTGCTTTTCTAAAAACAATATCGGCGAAGGTGTAGGAAGGTGTACTGAAATACTTTTTTTTTAAATAACCAGCCGTCTAATAGATCTGTGTATAATTGAGAGTATATCGTTAATTGTCACAATGTCTCCGACAGTGAGGTGTTGCGGCACACATCAAAACGACACGTCAATTTCAAAACATTGCCTAAGGGTCAACATTTACAGCTGTGTGGTGTCATCAGATCAAAACCTCGCCACACACGACTGCGCATTATCGATTTTTTTCCACACAAAGCGACGTGTATTCACAACTAGATCTGTGTAATGTGTCAGGTGTAGCCAAAGACCATACATAAATTCGTAATTAGTCACAGATGTAGCCTTAAAATATAATCGATTTCCTTAAATTACGTCCGCAAGTTGACAGATATTTCAGAGCAGACGTCATCGTAATTTGCCGTTATTTATTTCCAAAATTAGCCATATATTCTGTAAATGGCGTTGAAAGTTGACAATAAATTAAGACCAGATCAGTACGTTAAATCGCTATCGACGACAACTGACGATCCGATGAGAGAGTAATACCGTTTACGCGTATCCAATGTTAAATATACATCGTTATTTGTTTATGACTTTCGAAGTTTTTACCGAGAAATTCAAACCGTTTCCAATTATTGGGGAACATAATATCAAGATTAGCACACCGTTTCACTAAGCGGGGGCTACTCAGGAAATGGGATCACACGGTCTATTGTTTACACTGGATTAATGCCGGCCCCCATAAGGTCTCGGGTAAATCTTATTTTTAAATAATACGACTGTGGTTTCTTCCTTTTAGTGATGACCATGTTCTAGCCGTTAACACTTATTTAGCAGCATTACTTATGTAGTTAGTCTGAACATTCTGCAGAGAAATTTGAATTGGACGGAATCGAGCGTTGTTTAAACTTAGTCCGGTTCATATGCACAGATCAAAATATGAACTGAAAATGGCGCTTTGTGTGACATAAATCCGTACGCGGACGAATAAAAAAAATATTTTGTTATAAATATCACATATAGCGAAACAGCGGTAGCATCTACTGTTTTAATAATAATTATATGCATACATATTGTAACTAATGATTAATAGTGATATACTTATGAATAATATACGATACTATGGTATATACTCCAGCACTATGTTTTAAGGCTGTGTGATTTGCCTCAATATAAGCTGGATTAATTAATACATATATTCATGCGCTTCATGAGAACATCAATACATTTAAAATATACAAATATCACTTATAGGGGTACCGATATGATACATTTTAATAATATAAATATTGAAAATTACACATTACAATCGCTTACAACTAAGTTATTGATCGAAAATAGTCACTTGCATCGTGACCTATTTGACCGCATTACCTATTGCGCGGGTACCTCACCATAACCCCTGTTTACATAGGTAACTGGGGGTATAGTGAGGTACGCTCGCTAATACAATGTTTGCCTAATGTATTTTAATTTATAATCCCCCCCCCCCCCACAGGGTTGAATAAATATTTTGTATGATAAATATTATGATGATGTTGGAATCATCAGGTGAATACGTGATGACGGTGCTTCAAATATGATTGGTGTCTGTGTAGTTACTTATGGAAACGTCCTGGTGCCAACGCTAAAAGATATTTATCTCCTAATTAGGACTTAATATATCCTAGTTAGGAGTTAGTATCTCCTAATTATGAGATAAAATACTTTTAGCATTGACACAGAGAGTAAGTCCTCATTAGGAGATAGTAAGTCCTAATTAGGAGATACTAACTCCTAATTTGATAGTATCTCCTAATTAGGAGATCAATATATTTTAGCATTGGTACCAGGACGCTTCCATAGTTACTTATTAGAGATAAAGACGGATTATTACCGTAACATAGAATTCAGTACTTGTGGTACTTTGAGTGGTAAATCTGGAATATCACGCCATTAAACGACTGTAATAGTTCGGCGGAACATGGGAATATATTGGCTAAAGGCATATCATATATTTTGCACATTATTATACGCTAGGTGATGTTTCACTATTGGTATTGTTGTAGATTAGTATACAGATGTGTGGCTGTTGCAACTTGGCTGGCTGTCAGTATGCAGCGTATGGCCAATGCGAGCAGTGAAAACGTGAAGATGTGAAGAGTGTAATTGTAGTCAAGAGGTTACGACCTCCGACTGCCCGGGTTCGATCCCCGATCGTGGCACTGGGGTTTGTGAATTGAAATTGTACTTTCCGCTCTACCAGCTGGTTCTACCATATAGCGGCTTGATCCGCGGGTTTTCAAGGCATGAGGGCCATTTTTGGGACCCTTAAATCGAGCAACAAACAAACAAACCATATGTAAATCCAGAAGCAATAGTCCATAGCCTTCCTAAAGACCCATATATATCTTCTAGTGGATAAAATGCGAATGTTGATTTCAGTAATATATTATTTATGTCTTAAACAGTATTCTAGGTGGAATTTTGAAAAATGGCCACCAGATGCTAATCAACTAACAATTAATATGATTTCAATATGCATGTAGCATAATAAAATAATGATTTAATGTCTGTAATGCTTTTCTGATGTAAGTTGTATGTATTTCCACTATGGACAACACGTTTGATATTGCTAGCTACTGAAATTCAAGATGGCAGCCATCCGCCACAATGGAAATGTCCGCATGGTCGTACCTCTAAATCAAGAAGTATTAGAAGGTTGATTTCAGCTTCATTTCCCACTAATTCACTGATTTCTAATTGATTGGAGGAGATTACAGGTGATTGAGGTCCCGGTCACCAAAAATCCAAGATGGCCACCAACTGTATGTAACCAGGTAACATTGTTTGTCCGATAATACATCTGAATCTATTTCACATACAATAATATGTATAATTGTTTAGTTCGCAACGTTTTTGTTGCCTATTTAATTGACTGCTGTGTTGTCTATGTCTGAAGTATTTGTCACCAGAAGCCCAATGAAAAAGTTGTCCATAATAACCAAGTGTAATTCCCTAGTGGTTATAACTGAAACAGAGTAGTGATGCGATAATAGTTTCGTTTGAAGATAATCAATTACATGTAACAATACACGACTATTTGATAGATACAATACTTCTCCCTTCTTACGTTGGATTATCTGTGTCATTTGCACGTATATTACATGGTGCTGTAGTAAATCTGAAACTAACTAACATGCAAAAGAAAACTGCATTCGAGAGACCACGAAATTTGAAAGCGATGAAGTGGATGTTACTGATGACATTGATAATGTTCCTTCTCTCAGCACTGCCTACTAACAATAGCAACATTCTCATTACTACAGTGTGCATTTCTCATGCTGTTGTGATGCTGTGTGCTGCTGTGCCTCGGCTGTGTGTTAACTTTCTAAAGTTAAAGTACTTCTCACATTCACGAGGCAATCTCCGAGAGGTTCTAGTAGCGGGTTTTATTGAGTGAGGTGTTTGACCAGGATAAAATAATCCACTATGTTAGATTGTAGTCATACTCATGGTGGTCGATGTCATCATCGTGTTGATGTTGAAAGGATTTTGGTCATAGCAAAACCATATGAACGTGTTACAGTGGGGAGTGCAACATAATTGTGGATTGTTTGTAAAATTGAATTACAAGGATAGGACAACTGTAGCGTCCCGAGGAGAAGCAGTTGTTATACTGAAATGCACATCCATGATCCAGCCTTTCACTCAACTGTCTTTCTTTGGAACATTTCGAAACAGAGCTTGGCGAGCCGCTGGTATTGTCGCTGTTGGTATAATTTGGCAGAAATTGATCCAGATGTCAGGTACTGCCAAAGGATTTGAGCATCACCAAGTAATAAAATAAAATTGTCAGCCACTGTACATGATGCTCCATCATTCACAGTGGCAAAAGTATATATGATTAAGAAGTTCGAACAGAGTTAATATGCTTTGCACGGCTAATGTAAAAATTAGCACAGAATGTAAATATTAATGCACTGGCATGTGGGATAAAAGAGAAGCAAATGAAATTCCTAACGCTTGTGCTTCATGTCATCATCTGCAATTGAGATGGACAAATCCATAGAGAAGATCCCGGTTATATCTAATTATAAAGATACCACATTAAGTCATATTTCATCGAGGTGTGGAGAGAACATGGTTTTAATCTGTTATGGGTAAGTTGGCTTCTGGTAGGCACTAAATACACCTTGTACTGTACAGTTTTGCCGTTAGACGTGTGCAGTGGAAATGCGAACCTGAGAAATAACTGGTTACTTGCTACAACGCTAATGATCTGTTTGGAATGAAGTTGAGGAAATCGTGTTCATGTGTTGACCATTGCCAAATGCAAAACGTCTTAAAAGACTGACCAGACCAATCTTTAAAAGTATGTCAAGGATGATTCATCAACATCAAACGCACATGTTACCCACATCAAGTGTCATTTAAACTCATATTCACTCATTTTTACTATATGCTATGTAATAATTTCATGAATGATATTGTTCTTATTTAACTATCCATTACATGAGTCAATTTGGGACGATGGCACGATGCTACTGCGGACATGACTGAAATAGCAAGCAGTGCTACACAAATACTACACCATATATAACTGTTGTCGTCGTTTGAATAATACTTTGCCACACGTCATTGGAATCAAACTGCTAAGAATAAGTAATATACACAGGTAATGACAGCATATAATGTTGCATCCCAGCAAGGGTGGCACTAGATATGTGTAATATGAGGAAATGATGTCGACCGAGGCGAAAGCCAAGGTGGCATTATTTCCCGTGGGTTAACAATATACACTGTCCCCCATGCTTTGATGTAATATTTACATTGTTACCGAACACACCGACAAACATGAATACACCCTGTACTTGAGAAATCGTACTTCTGGGCTAAGCCGTGTTTGTTGATATTTTATGCAGACTGGATGCATCAAACGCTTACTGGTCTTCATTATTTAATAAGCGTTTGTGATTGAAACTTACGCGCATTCGTGTCGTGAGACATTCATCAGAAACAACTGCACAACGGCTGCGCGCATGAGATATTATTTTATGGACCGGCAACTGTACATTGTGGACGTTGTGCATTAGGTTGACACAGTAATCTAGGTGATGCGATGTATATTGGCTATTATTGTGCAGTTTTGGCTATCTTGTTTTCCTGGAATTGCCACTAATCAGTAAAGTATGAATTATCTCCCATGTCGAATTTCATGTGTAATACCTTGTACTTTATTGTGCTAATTTACTGTCATTCCACGTGACATATCATGTATATGCATGTGGTTTGATAGTGGATCCTAGTAGTGAATTGTATTTACCAATTGAGCCAGTGAAGTACAAAGTATACCCTTTACTTTATTTCATATAAATAATTTACTAAATTATGCAAATTTCCTATACATTGAAGTAATTAATTTCGTGTGAACATTTAGTCGAAGATATAGTTTTGAAGCGCCGTGTTCGTTGTGTGTCAATAAAAGGTATCACTTCAACCTAATTGTCCCAGAACCTGTGCCACTTTTCTAATATTGCTGTGATAGATTCATACACCGTAGCATAATGCACAGCCTTTGCATGTTAATAGCAATATAATATTATGTCATCACTTGTACATTTTACACAGTGTTAACATTGTGTTTTCATTGCTCTTCTCGAACCGTCAAAACATCTAAATACGGCGAGAAGCACGTTGTGCTTAACTGCTAATAAATTGAATTGAATTGAATCTAATATTAGGAAATTTATCCCCGATTCACGGCAATTCTGCCGGAGAACAAAAGTGGCATAAACTAATGTAGTAATTTCACATTCATATCATTTAGTATTGGTCACAATGTCAAGGTTACCCATTTAAATGTAATTTAAACATAATAAATGTTATAAATTGTCCATCCACTTTTTATTCCCCAAACAAGCTATAGGAACGAACCACTGTGTCGACATGGCAAATTTACACTGACAGCGTGTACCGCTTTTGAGTCAGTTCGTCCGGAAATCACACGTCCGTTTAATTATTTGACGTAAGTCCATCCATCAGGCCATCTGTCGGCCAGCCTTGTCAACACATGGGCTTAACTGGTCGATTTCTATAACAATAGACCTTAAGCCCGTTACAAAATTGGGGGGCTCGTCCGGTTCCTATAGTAGAAACATGTCTGACGGAAATATACCACAAACATTGCCATCAGATCAGTATGTCACACAAAGGACACACCGAAATGCAACTGCCCAAATAGAGGTGCCATGGGAGTTAACAAACATGAGTGTGACGTCCTTAGATGAGCATTACCTTGCAGGTTTGCACACCCTCCCCAGACCACAAGCTTACAGTAGTAGTGAACACTCGCCGTTTACATCGACACATGGTCAAACCACAGTAGATGATAAAATTCCCATTAGTTTACATACGGACTCCCGGAATGCTACCACCAGCTTAGAATCTACAGCATCTACAAAACATGTTTCCTTCTAAGACCCTGTTTATTCTGATACAGATAGCGATACACAGCAAAAGCTGGACCCACTCACTAATATTAAAATTAAAAAACGGTTGTCTGATCAGATAGATAGGATTACAAACATGACGCAGCATTATGAAAAAATGTTATGCTCAGATAGTACCCCGCCCACTACAGACTACAGCACGCCGGCTTATAGTACCCCAACCTGTACAGCATTCATCACGCCCTCTTACAGTAACACACCCACTACAGCCCACAACATGCCTACTTATAGTACCACACCCACTACAGCCTTCAACATGCCTGCTTACAGTACCCCACCCACTACAGACTACAGCATGCCTGCTTATGGTACCCCACCCACTACAGCCTACAACATGCCTGCTTATAGTACCCCACCCACTACAGACTACAGCATGCCTGCTTATAGTACCCCACCCACTACAGCCTTCAACATGCCTGCTTATAGTACCCCACCCACTACAGACTACAGCATGCCTGCTTATAGTGCCCACCCACTACAGCCTACTACACGCCGGCTTATAGTGCCCCAACCTGTACAGCATTCATCACGCCCTCTTACAGTAACACACCCACTACAGACCACAACATGCCTACTCATAGTACCCCACCAACTGCAGCCCACAACATGCCTGTTTATAGTACCCCACCCACTGCAGCCCACAACATGCCTATTTATAGTACCCCACCCACTGCAGCCCACAACATGCCTACTTATTGTACCCCACCCACTACAGCCCACAGCATGCCTGCTTATAGTACCCAGCCCACTACAACTTTCCACGATATGCCAACTTATAGTACTCAACTCACCCCAGCATCGAGTTTACAGCACAATGCCACTCAGAGACATCCGGCATCATGTGTAGAACAGCATACTAGCTGACTTAATCAGAAAAGACAACCAGAAATGCCACGAGACTCACATGAACAAGTACTTAGTTACCCATCGCAAACTCATATGTCCTCAAGCATACAGGATGTGACAAATGACACGGATTCGTCTACGTGGACTCCACTAAGAAATCCACATTCTCAATCCCAATCTTTAGACAAACAGGCATATACAACACAAACACGTGACATAGAAAATTCTGAGCAGGGATTGTATGTCGTGCAAGACTTTCACATACCGAACACACATTTCCTGCGCATGGAATATGACATTCGGTTGCCTCGCATTGGTGAACTAGCAGAAAAACATAATAAGACATCCTCGACAGGCCATGCACAGGTTGAAAGTTCACATATGCAAAGGAACATTCACTCAACATGTCAGTCACCCGCAACACATGGAAATCAATCATCGAACATCACTAGACGTGAAAAAGAACCTGATAAATTTGATGGTCGAAATGTTGAGTGGAAGGACTACATCGTCCACTTCGAACAGGTAGCACTATAGAATAATTGGACTGATACTGAAAGGGCGCAACAGCTTGCAATGACACTCAGGTGTCAAGCACAAAAGTTGCTTGGTGACCTTGACCCTAAGGACTTACATAGTTATGTAGGCTTGAAAAACACTCTATCGCAAAGATATGATCCACAGGAACGGGGGGTTGCATATAGATGTGAATTCAGAGTTAGAAAAAGACAGAATAATGAGTCCCCTGCTGACTTTGGTTATGCCCTTCGCTGAATCGCATGCTTAGCTTTTCCGGACATGCAATACCAATTTAGAGAAGTAAATGTCCTTGAACAATTCTTAAATGGGGTGGGAAGCTCGGACTTAAGGGAACATCTAATTTTTCACCATCCCAAAACAGTAGAACAAGCCGCTTCTTTAACTATATAATATGAAGCAGTAAAAGACATCCAGGTGTTTCCTTCAAAGCCAAATGCAGATGAAGGCTACGTACATGCATTGAAACAGAAACACAACACAAAAGCTGAAACTGCCATGCACATTGAGTCAGATTTAAACAACTTGATTGACAAACTTAACGAATGCATGGACATATGGAATGCTGCATTGCAAGGCATACAACACAGACCACAAGGTAATGCACGAAGGCAAAAAGACACGTACCAAAAAGACTATTCCAATTACACATGCTTTCACTGCAATCAAAAGGGTCACATTTCGAGACATTGCCCTAACAAGCAATATAATAACGAAACACCCAGCTACGATCAGAACCAACCAATGCCAATGCAATACGTACAAAACACACCTACAAAAAAACATGTTCCAGTCCAACATGAAACAACAAAACATGGGACAGGTCAGTCAACCCAGTACTAGTACTAGTACCAGTACTTGTAGACACTGGTGCAGCAGTCAGTATATTGTCGTGTGATGTGATACATGGTTTTCTCAGTGACTGTAGTCATTTGCAGCCAATCGAGCCTTCATTAAAGTTGACAACAGCTGCTGGGGCACCTTTGAAAATCAAAGGCAAGATTATGTTGCAATTTTCCCTTGATACTCTAATGTTTTAACATGAGTTCTTTGTCGCTAACATAGATTTACCTGGCATATTGGGGATTGATTTCTTGGAGCCGCATGACATAGCAATTAAACCTAGTTCGGCGTCATTCCAAACAGATGATGTAAGGATACAGTTAGAACGGGAAGGTTCTTTGAAATGCTCGAGAGTGAAACTATCGAAAGGGGTTGGCATTCCTCCTGATTCTGAGATGGTGGTTAGGGCCTATGTTATAGGTCAGGTTACGTCAGACAGTGAGGTAATGGTGGAACCGTTTAAAACTATGGGCATAAAGGGTCTTCTGGTATCTCATGATGTTGTCAACACAAACAATGTTCAGCTCTCAGTCATAAATCTATCCAAGAAGCCAGTGCAATTGACGCAGCATTCACTTATAGGTAGTCTCACTCCTGTTAGCATTGAAGAACACACATACTTAGTCTTAAAGGAATAACCAAACATGGTTCCTGAGCATTTGAAGTCTCTTGTAGATCAGGCATCAGACAGTTTATCATGGGAACAAAGGGAAAGTTTGCAAAATTTAATTGTGAATTACCAAAACGTATTCATGGCACCTGATGGCAAACTAGGTCGTACAGACTTAGTGAACCACACTATTGACACAGGACATGCTAGGCCTATTAAGGTTCCACCTCGAAGGGTAGCTCAAAAACAGAAATTGGTGATTGAGACTGAGATTAACAAAATGTTGGAAAATGACATCATATAACCTAGTGTTAGTCCTTGGTCATCCCCATACTGCTGGTATCTAAGAAGGACGGTAGAATTCGGTTCTGTATTGACTATCGCCGCCTTAATCACGTGACAAATAAGGATGCCTATCCTTTACCTAGAATGGATGATTCATTAGATGCGCTGTCTGGTTCAAAATGGTTTAGTACGTTGGATTTAGTCTCAGCATATTGGCAAACAGATATCAGTGAATCTGATAGACCAAAGACAGCTTTCTCAAGTCATAGAGATCTATTCCAATTCAAGGGGTTGCCATATGGGCTTTCTAATGCACCAGCTGTGTTTGAGAGGCTTATGGAACTTGTACTCAGAGGTCTAAACTGGGAGAAGTGTCTGTGTTATTTGGATGATGTAATCGTCTTTGGCAAAACGTTCGACGAAGCCTTGGATAACTTGGAAACTGTCCTACTACGTTTCAGAAAAGCGAATCTTAAACTAAGACCATCCAAGTGCTTGCTGTTTCAGACGGAAGTTAGCTTTTTGGGACATGTCGTTTCTGAAACAGGTATTTCTTGTGACCCAAAAAAAAAAGAAACTGTAAAAAACTGGCCAATTCCAACAAATGTTTCTGAGGTTAAAAGCTTCCTAGGCTTAACTGGGTATTACAGACGTTTTATACCGGATTTCTCAACAACAGCATACCCACTTACACATCTCACACACAAATCAACATGCTTCAAATGGTCAGAGAAGTGTCAATCTTCACGATCTGCACTGTCACGAAAACCGCATCGCATCTGCAAAAATCCTGATTGTTTGGATTGTCTCATGGCACATAGTGACAATAATGCAGTGCCAGGTGCAGTATCTTACCAGAAGGAGATAAATGATGACAACAAAGATAAGACACCGTATATTGTCATTCATGCAGCTCCTATAAGGCAGCAATCAGGTCTGGTTGATAATGTTGACACTGAGACCACAAACACACGGGATTTTGCATGGTTACAGGCATGGTCAGACGATGAACTTAGACATTTGCAGAGTATGGATAGCAACATAAGTCGAAAATTGTCATTTAAAGGTTGTTTTCAAAATAAACCGTCACGACATAAAATAGCCAGTGATAACATTCACGCTAAAACAATGTGGTCATTGTGGAATTCATTAGTTGTTGAAGATAGCATACTGTGGTATGAATGGCATTCCAATGAAGGTAGCAATCCGAGGAAGTTACTCGTTGCACAAAGAGAATTGCGTAGCTTGATATTTAAGACACTACATTGTGACAAAACAGCAGCACATTTAGGTAGGCGCAGAACAATCGATAACATTCGCAAGAGATTGTTCTGGCCTGGCATGACGTCCCATATTCGGCGTTGGGTAAAACAATGTGACTTGTGTTGTCGTAGGAAGCCTGGTCCTGGTTTGGGTAGATCTACATTACAACAATCAAAACCATGTTATCCACTCTCACGCATTGCAATTGACATACTAGAATGTCCATTATCCGATAATGGAAATTCATACATCATTGTAGTCTGTGATTATTTCACCAAATGGGCAGAGGCCTATCCAGTAAAAGATCATACAGCAAGTACAGTAGCTGATAAGATAGTAACTTAATTCATCAGCAGATTCGGCGTACCAGATGAAATACACTCAGAACAGGGTAGGGAATTTGAGTCGCATCTGTTTGCAAAACTGTGTGAACTGTTACAAATAGACAAAACACGGACATGTCCATATAGGCCGCAATCTGATGGTCTTGTAGAGAGATTCAATAGGACCCTACTTCAGATGTTATCGATGTATGTAAATCGCAATCAGTCTGATTGGGACGATCAGATCCCATTTGTGCTGATGGCATATATCAACGATATACGAAAGCACAGGATGTAGTCCGAGCTTGCTTATGTTGAACCGTGAGGTATCGCTGCTAATTGACATTGTTGCCGGCAATCCACCAAATCATGCACATGAGACAAACTGTCCAATTAAGTACATAGAATGGCAGACACATATCATCCCCAAAACTCATGAATTTGCATTCCAAAACCTAGAAACTGCTGCAGTCACAGAAAAGAAACTATGACAAGGGACTGAAACCACGCACATACCCACCAGACAGTTTCGTATGGCGATGGTATCCGCCAGTAGCTAGGTCAAAACTTAGATTAGGTTGGACAGGTCCATACAAGGTACTAAGCAAACTTTCCAGTGTGACGTACTAGGTTCAGCGAAACAGTATCACAAGGCCCATAGTTGTACATGTAGACCATCTAAAACCATATGAAGCAGATGGTGTGCCAAGCAATTGGCAAGCACAAACAGTTCCAGGAGTGACCGTGACAGACACACTTACTCATACGAACATTAATGAAGAGCATGAAATCTCACATGAGATAAACAGACAGAGGAAAGTCACGACACGTTATGGGAGAAAAGTGGTACCACCAGTACCATATTCTCCATGACTCGTGACTACGTATTTTAATGATTCGCTTGCTGATTTAATATTACATATAAATGTACTTATATGAATGTGTTATTGAAATTTGATATTGTTTTGTATTCTGGTAAAATTCAATGGTATGGCTTGTCAGAGTTCTAAAACAATCAATATGAATATGTGTGTTGTTGTCGTTAAAATGTGTGGAGAAGTTGAAGTTATCAACTAATGTAAATAGTGTACGTAATAGTCATTGTGTCAGCAAGCATTTCATAAAATATAATAGATGACGACTAGTAACGTTGTGACCAATACTGAACGTATCAAAGGAAGAATGTAAATAGTTATGATATTTAAATTATTTCAAATTCATGATTTATTCCTTAAAAATTCAATACGGTAAACAGTTTCCTTCAAGACTTGAAACAGTATATGTTGGATATTTTTTTTATATGGCACCCGTAATTCTAAAATGAATCAATACTTTCTTCCAATATCGATCATACTATGTATCTCCGCCATTTTGTTTTCTCACTTACTAGTTCTACTACATAACGTGTTTATATATTACTTGTGTGGGCGTTTTTTTTTAAGGAAAATCTTGATAGACAGTCGACGCGTCAATACATGATTTTAATATGTTACGACTATAATACTCGATGGTTCATATTAGGTTATTTTCTTGTTGATTGACACATTTTCAATAGATATACATGTAATATGGTTAAGTAGGGCAACTCTATATGATTTACTGGATGTAACACGTTCGATAATCGGCAATAATATTGGCATAATTGTAATATGTAATGATATATATAACACTGGTGTTTCTTACTGTTACTTTCCATTAATGTATATATATGTGGTTTTACATTACCTCGTACTTGGCAGATACCCAGCATGGTTCACTAATACATGTACAAATGAGGATAACTAATATATTGCTGGATGTCTCTGCTTATTTACGATACAACCCGGTATAGGGTTTTCATTATTGGTATTATTCTGATGCTGTGTTAATCAGATTAATATTGTGGCGCTCTCGGACTCTGGTCTTGATGTGGAGGACTGCGCTTAGGCTTTGGGCAGCGTATCTGAGTTCGTGAACTTCAAATAGGATATTGATTACTCTTATTTCCATAATTCTGTATAAATTATCAGCTATGCGGACTTTTTTGGGGCATTTTGGCAACTGTAGCCTTCCATACTTTCTGGATTGTCTTTCCGCATTTCATGCTTTCATAGCTTACATTCAATAAAGTGATACTTTTGTTGTTGGGTGTGAGGGGTGAACAGTGGATCGTTCATTCAGTTTTTTTATTTTTTTTATTACAATATGCTTAATATTTTGTCTGCTATCCGGAGTATTCGGGGAGGTTATGTTTGGCAATTATGACCTTCCATAGTTCACTGATCTGAGGTATCTTTGCACATGTCATGCTTGCATCACATACGCTCGCATGAGTACTATTCATACTCTTGAGTGTGGGTGGTGTACGCATATGTGGTGTGGATCGATGTTTCAGTTGTTCCCAACTTGTTCCACCTGTAATTAATGTGTTTTCTTCGTTTTACATTTTAGTAACTATGTCTCGCAAAAGATGTAAGGATCCACTTGGTTTGGAACTAGATGTCCACATATCTGATGGTGACTCGTAAACACTTGACGACGACCTCCGACCGCCTTTCAAAGAAGGCATGGCTTGTCCGGTCCCGGCGTGTGATGACCACGACTATGGATCGATTAGCACATATTGGAAGCACTGGACAAAGTTCCATCGTCAACAAACCAGGATGTTTGTATGTGGGGAATCAGACTGCAAGGTTAAGTCAGCTACAAAGAGTTTTGTGCTGAAACACAAAAATAACAAAATGCACACTACAACTCCATGTTTATCAGAGATGTTGAACAATATACATTTTCGTGATCCGGGGGACAAGAAATGCCGTAAACGACCGTCCAACCTCAACGTTCAAGGCAGGGAGGCAGCTCAGCAATAGAGGCACATGCTTCAATTGTGTACCACGCCTATTCGACAGCCCGTCGTATATAACGCGAGGGATGAACGCGTCATATACCGACGTTCGAAATCAGCCACCACTACGGCGGGACAGAAACGACGTGATGTCCACATTTATATATTCGTTGATATTGTGACCACACATATTTGTTTCATATATATTTTCGAAATAATACTCCTAGAAATATCTTAATGTATATGCTTATAATACTATTTACTTTGTTTTTTATGTGTTCTGCGTGCCTAGCTCAACTGGACATAATAGTACTATATAAATAGTATGCATGTGTATAATATTTATCTAGGAGAGGCGAATGTAAGGGCTACGTATTTTGTCCAGTTGAGCGACGTGTGCAGTTTTGGCTATCTTGTTTTCCTGGAATTGCCACTAATCAGTAAAGTATGAATTATCTCCCATGTCGAATGTTATGTGTAATACCTTGTATTTAGATGGTATTGACAATTTCGAAATGCGTAGTGCTATAGCCAAGTTTCGTTTAAGTGCTCATAAACTAAAAATAGAAACTGGCAGATACAACAAGACTCCAGTATAATCTAGATTGTGTGAGAATTGTATGAATAATTTCATAGAAGATGAACTACACTTTTTGTTCAATTGTCCACATTACTCACAAGAGAGAGCTATTTTAATGTCATATATTTCATTTATCCACGTTTCACGGCAATTCTGCCGGGGAACAAAAGATGCATAAACCAATGTAGTAAATTCACTTTCATGATCATTTAGTATTGGTCACAATGTCAAGGGTTCCCATTTAAATGTAATTTCAACATAATAAATGTTATAAATTGTCCATCCACTTATTCCCCAGACAAGCGATAGATAGGAACGAACCACTGTGTTGACATGGCAACTTTACACTGACAGCGTGTACCGCTTTTCGTCCGTCAGTTCGTCCGGAAATCACACGTCCGTTTAATTATTTGTACGACATTACGTCCATCTGCACGTTTTGTCGTATGTCCGTCAATCATACGTCCGTCTGACTGTTTGTATGACGTTCCGTCCCGTGTACGTTTTGACGTAAGTCCATCCATCAGGCCATCTGTCGGTCAGCCTTGTCAACACATGGGCTTAACTGGCCGATTTATATAACAGTAGACCTTAAGCCCGTTACACTTGTTATAATCTGGGACGAATATGGTGCCTGTTATAATTGAAGCTTGTCGCAAAATCCATAAGCCCCATTTCTCCAGTCACTGCCACAATTATATTTAGAAACCAGCAGAAAGTCAAAGCAATACAAATGTCCATGAAAACGAAAAACCAATGGCCAATGCGAGCAGTGCAAACGTGAAGATGTGAAGAGTGTAATTGTAGTCAAGAGGCTACGTCACTAATGGCCTTTTGTTTTTGTTGTCGTTTTTCGCCTGTGGGGTACGCGCAATGTTAGGGAGTTATATATGTTTAGACCCCGGCCCATTCGGGAAGCCGCAAGCGCCTGTGATAGAGCCTGTATCCGCGTGATATGCATATAATCCGCACTGATATCCGCAAGTGAGCAGCCGCTGTGTCACAGGCGTTCGGCTTTAAGATACAATACAAGATACAATATTTTATTTCCAATTAAGGGCCTTCAAGGTGCAAACAAGTTCATACTTTGATTAGAGTGATTCATACATGAAAATAACAATTCAATACATGTAATGTAAACTTGTGAATAATCACTACCGCAATAAAAGCCAATAATGTATGAATGAGACTGGATTTATCAGCGTTTCTCGAATGAATGAATCAGGAAATTGCCTAGTTCTCTCAAAATATTAGTGTTCTCACAAGATAGAAGCCAAATAAATTGATTTGATACTGAATGACTCGAAATGTTAGGACATTCTGATGAAATATATGACATTAAAATAGCTCTCTCTTGTGAGTAATGTGGACAATTGAACAAAAAGTGTAGATCATCTTCTATGGAATTATTCATACAATTCTCACACAATCTAGATAGGAGATAGGAGGGCATAATAATATTCTATTTTACACAACTCAAGTATGTATTAGAAACACAAGCTTATAACTAGAGTATATACTTATAAACTTTAGTTGTGACAGCATATATTTGTTTGTTTCTATTGTGTACATGTGGCATGGTTCTGAAACAGTATATTAATTATTAGTATATCCTGTCACCAAGCCGACCGCCTGTGGTTGTGTTGATGACGTCACCGCTTATCACTACCGGGTAGCGCTACAACACAGAGCACTAAAATCGTGCAACCGTGGGACGAGCTCGTTTGTGTATTGTTATTATTTACAGTGAATATATGTGTCTGGCCATATAAAAATGCCAACAAGTAACGCATAAACAGGCTTAGTAAGTTACGTGTTTAAACCTTTCAACCCTACACAATCAAGGATGTGTGTAATATGTCTCTGACCCTACAGACCAAAGGTCCAGCATTGCAAACACTGTTTTTTATATCCTGATGAGCGATAATCTCTAAGCTTAAATCGCTGGGTTAACCCTTCACCGTGACCGCCGTCAACCGCAACCCTTATATCCTCATAATATATTGGACATGCAATGTATGTATATTTTATTATCAGGGCCGTAGCGCCGTGCTGCCGTGGCATTTTTTGGCCTGTTTTTTATTTTTCCGTCAGCTTCAATTCCGGCCTAATTTCGCGTTACACTCCATGCGTGGAATTTTTCCCGCTAAAAAGGCTGCCGTGGCATTATTTTACACACCGCTACGGGCTTGATTATTGAACGGACCAGGGACCTAGATCTACATAGTGTGCATTTATAAGAATGTGAACGGACGTAAAACACAATTCAATGGAATACTGTAACAGTGTTCGTTTTATCCCAATGATCAGGTGCGGATCCAGGCGGAGGCGTGTCCGGCGCACGCCCCCTCTAAAATTGGTCGAGTTTAGATTTTAAACCATTTTTATTTGGAAAGATCTGATTATGTTTTTATTTCTCACGGAATGTCGCGTCGGTTCAACTGAGTGGTAACAAGTTACAACATAATTATACTTTTGATGTGAAATAAGACCAAATGCAGAAAATAATTATCTGAATTTTATGAAAGTTGACGATCATGTGTGTCATTGGCCGCTAAGAATCCCCCCTAGACCTAAATCCTGGATACGCCCCTGATTATAATGGGAACCCCTCAGCACCAGTGAGTCGCACGCACTTCGGGCATGGTATATACTATATGACATGGTTACACTCTAATTAGATAAAACGTCCACTCGATGTCACTCGAGGTTGTAATAACTGTATTATAGTGTAGCACTAAATCATGTAGATATCTGATAGCAGGGATTTAGGGTACTATGTGTCGTGTCTCTGCTGATAGCAGCGACGATAGGAGGATCTATACCATACACTTATACGTCGGGTGTACCCCCAATTTCGCACACTTGCTTGTCAAAAATACTGTATTTATGGAAAAAATATATTATGGACAGCATAAGTCAAGTACATATTTACGCAAATAAATACTGATAGCACGTTCCAAAATGACCCAATAAATTTATTGTTCATGTATTGGTCCAGTCTAGTCTACACTTTCCATGCTGCCGGTGAAAATAACAGCCGACACTTGACCGAGTATTTATCGTTTCTCTCTGTAAATGACATGAAATTTCATTAGATCTGCGACCTCCATTCTAATGAAATTCGAAGAGGTTCGCAGTTCTAATGAAATTCGAAGACATAGTAATGATATTTACAGGAAGAAATAAAATAAAATATAATGAAGTGTCGTCTGCTATTTTTAAACTATGTATAGCACACACGTTTCTCAGCATGCACATAGTTAAGGTTTCTTTTCTCAACAGGGCATACCTGTTACTGGAATGCAAGAGATTTGACGTTCTGTTCTGTTCTGTTCTGACAACGTGCCATCTTTCGTGAATATGCTATATTTAATGACATGAACCCGTAGGTACAAACTGGTAACATTAGAGAAACACGTTAATGTGATACGAAAATTAATAGAAATCTTCTTAGGAACACTTTCAATGTGCGAAGTTTAGTGAAACTGGCCACATATGCCGCAAATGCTGCAACATGTTTAACGAGAGCACCTAGAATTGGTACAGAAAACGATAGTTTGAATATAGTAATTAGTAATATAACAAATTGCGCCATTAGTCATTATCTCAATGTGAACTTGAGTATTTACGAGCCGCCCAGTATCAGTTGACATACTGGCAGGCGCGAGACGGAGTGGACCATATTGACTTGTTCAGTGTGGAAACTGTCACGCCCTACACATGAGTCGAGAACTGCGGTTGTCATGGTAACATGGACAACACACGTGATGTAGTCTCACCTGAGGATGATTTGTTTGTATCGGAGCACATTGCTAGATATTGCACCAATATTGGGATTCCCAATGCATCTGGGGATGGGGAACATAGCGCACAGCGATGGCCGTCTGATCTGGCTGTTTAATGGTACAGTGGACCTCTCAAAACCGAACAACCTTGCGACATCAATGTGTTCAAATATGACCGATTTCACTGTCCAATATCGTTGGTGATTATCAGTGTTCATGATTACAATTCACACAGGCATGTATTTCAGTGCTCTTAGATCGGAATGACAGTGGAACATCTCTAAACCGGACACCCTGGGGACCTCCCAGTATACACTGGCCTTAGCACATGCTAATCTGGGTCTGCACTGGCCACTCGGGCTGATCTGGGTATGCATTGGTCGGAAAGGCCGTAAGCCCCATTGCTCCATTCACGGATTGTCAGGACACCAATGAACGCTGGGACTTCCACAGGCAGCCAGCCAGCCAGCCACCCACCGAACCAGCCAGCCAGCCAGCCAGCCAGCCAGCCAGCCAACCAACCATTCAAAATCGGTTATATTGACAAAATCAAAGTAATGGTGTTTAACGGCCTGTCAACAGCTATGGTCATTATGCCGGGCTAACGGGGTCGAATCTCATATGTTACCTGGTGTGATGAGGGGGAAATCCCAAAATCCGCCTGGACCGACAAATAAAAACTTTAACGTAAATATTTAAAAAAAAACGTTAACCCAAATGTCTAAGTAATTAAACCTTGATTTTGGGCATGAAGGCCGCATGGGTGTGTTATGGAATGAAAACATGGATGATGATAAGCAAGTATATGACGTTTTAAGTCAATCCGACTTCCCGTTACAGAGCTAATGGGTATCCACTTTAACATGGACGGACGGACAAACGGACGGACGGACTGAATTACGAAAACTATATACCCCTCGACATACTTCGTATGCCTGGTGGTATACATATATTCAGCCCTGAAATTAAAACAACCTGGCCTGGTGTCAGGTTCTCACCACACCAGAGACACTTGGCCACACTACCTAAAAGTCATAGGACCAGTCCTAATAGTATTACTTTATAATGGGTATACCTTTCAACTTTCACGTACTAGAGAGCCAAAAATGTACATATTACATATTACTCCCATTCAGCGTTATATGACAAAAGATTTTCTAAATATGCCCGAAAAGGATATGTATCAGAATTATTTGTTATCAGTTTATTGTTTAGATATAAATCAATGTTACTGAAGATACTATGAAAGAAATTGTTAACTGGAGCAATATTATCATCTCCGTCTAATACATCATTATCTGTTTTTAAAATTTTCAATTTCAAATACATGTAAGATTGAGATAAATCTGTCCATTTATCTGTTTGTGGCGGAATTACAAATTCTATTGGAGCATTATTGTTGAGAGAGGAAATCGGAAAATGTTCAACCCACTGACTTTCGTGCATAGCAGTCATGGTTGGAGGTACTGATTGAACATCCAACTCAGTCTTACTACATTCACAAGAACCGTTTTGCATCATTTTTTATTTTAGTCAAAAATATCTAAATTTCTGTTAGATATTTTTCTCCTTTTTCTAACAAGACCTTTTTGATTGCTACTTGATTTATGCACCTTAACTCTTCGATGTATTGAACGCGACTGGTGTTTCCGTTTATTTTTCTTTGTTTTTATACCTAATTTCAAAAACGATTTTCCTATTGAATTCATTGTTTGTTTACTTCGTGAAATAATTACATCCTTTGGATTTTTGTGTTTAAGAAAAATATCTTGAGCTAAACCTATTCCTTGTTTCATTCCTTCATTTTTTAAAAGAATTTACCCCAGTTTTTATTATTGGTTTTATAAATGGTGAAACGGTTCTAATTGCAGATTTGAACAAGGATCCTAATCCTGCCCCATACTGACGTGTAACTCCTCGATATACAGGATGCATTTTCAATCTATTTTTCTTTTCCTAAAATGTAACTTCACCATAGACTTTCCAAGAACAAAATGAACAGGATTGCCAGAATCTCCTCTTATATTTATATGAATTGTATCAAATTCAGATTTTGATACAGGCATATATCTCATGGTTAATATGTTGATTGTCACTATCATTTTCAATTGAATTTGATGTTTTGAATGGTACAACTCTTAAAATCGGAGCTTGAATATGTCCTATAATCGAATATTCAACAATATCAGAGTAACATTACGCAAACACGTCTTATTTGGAATTAATAAATCACTGAACTACTTTCGGCAAGGGAGATAATTAATATCACGCGAACTATTTTCATACGAGCCAAGCGGATTGTTCTGTTTATGATTAGTATATATAGTTTTAATCTATCTCCTGTGATATATAATGATACATTACTTTCTTATGTTATGGGTACTAATACATGTTGTTTCAATAGCGTATCTCTGTAACGGTATCGTTGTAGATGGAGTTGCAAATAATTTAATAATTATTACGTTCAAATGGTTGCGTAATACTGATAGCACTTCTGTATAACTGTCATTGTCGTAAATGGCGCAATAGTCGAGAGGTTAAGGTCGCCAACTTCAATGACTTAATTACCGATTCCCGAAAGGGTCGGGGGTTCAAACCTCGACGTGGTATATTTTTTTTTCTCCATATACATGTATATTATTTTTGTGATTTTAATATTTTCACAATTTTATGATTTAAATAAAAATACCTATAAATTGATAGAAACTTACCAACAATGAAAGTGTCTGTCTTTAAGTAATATATACACAGACAGTTTGTTACTGTTTTTTTTAAGTTTGAGGTACTGTCTATACCATATAATGTTTTACTGTCCCAAAATCTATTTTTTTGGCTGTCACAATTAATTAATTTTCGGACAGCAAACATTTTTTTATTTTTGAATTTGAAATAATTATTGTCCTCCATCTGCTCACAACACTGTTCGAACTGCGCCTGTGGCTATCACGACCAGAATTCACTGGCCGCAAACACAGTAGCCATCGGCGTCTATTTATTAAATTATTATTTTTTATTTATTTGAATTCCGCGTGAACGCTGCATTTTGTGTCAACACCATTTACAGAAAATATTGGTGATTTTCTAAACGAATATCGGAGAAATGCGGCTATATATTTTTGTCAATTTTCAACACCATTTACGGAAAAAAATTACTGATTTTTTAAAACAATATCGGCACAACTAAATACGGTGATAGAATTTTTGTCAACTTTTCAACACCATTTACGGAAATATACTGATTTTCTAAAAACAATATCGGCGAAGGTGTACTGAACTACTCTTTATTTTAAATAACCAGCCGTCTAATAGATCTGTGTATAATCGAGAGTATATCGTTAATTGTCATGTTTTCTCCGACAGTGAGGTGTTGCGGCACACATCAAAACGACACGTCAATTTCAAAACATTGCCTAAGGGTCACAGCTGTGTGATGTCATCAGATCAACACCTCGTCACACACAACTACGCATTATCGATTTTTTCCAAAGACCAAAGACCATACATAAATACGTAATTAGTCACAGATGTAGCCTTAAAATATAATCGATTTGCTTAAATTACGTCCGCAAGTTGACAGATATTTCAGAGCAGACGTCATCGTAATTTGCCGTTATTTATTTCCAAAATTAGCCATATATTCTGTAAATGGCGTTGAAAGTTGACAATAAATTAAGACCAGATCAGTACGTTAAATCGCTATCGACGACAACTGACGATCCGATGAGAGAGTAATACCGTTTACGCGTATCCAATGTTAAATATACATCGTTATTTTGTATGACTTTCGTAGTTTTTACCGAGAAATTCAAACCGTTTCCAATTATTGGGAAAATAATATCATGATTAGCACACCGTTTCACTAAGCAGCGGCTACTCAGGGAATGGGATCACACGGTCTATTGTTTACACTGGATTAATGGCGGCCCCCATGAGGTCTCGGGTAAATCTTATTTTTAAATAATACGACTGTGGTTTCTTCCTTTTAGTGATGACCATGTGCCAGCCGTTAACACTTATTTAGCAGCATTATTTATGTAGTTAGTCTGAACATTCTGCAGAGAAATTTTAATAGGACGGAATCGAGCGTTGTTTAAACTTAGTCCTGTTCATATGCACAGGTCAAAATATGAACTGTGACAGAAATCCGTACGTGGACGAATAAAAAAAATATTTTGTTATAAATATCACATATATCGAAACAGCCATAGCATCTACTGTTTTAATAATATGCATACATATTGTAATTAATGTTTAATAGTGATATACTTATGAATAATATACGACACTATGGCTTATACTCCAGCACTATGTTTTTAGGCTGTGTGATTTGCCTCAATATAAGCTGGATTAATTAATACTTATATTCATGCGCTTCATGAGAACATCAATACATTTAAAATATACAAATATTACTTAAAGGGGTATCGATATGATACATTTTAATAATATAAATATTGAAAATACACATTACAATCGCTTACAACATAAGTTATTGATCGAAAATAGTCACTGCATCGTGACCTATTTGACCGCATTACCTATTGCGTAATGAAACAAACAAATGATTAAACCCCTCATTTAAATTTGACAAATGTGGAAAAAAACCATTTACATCACTGTTTGGAAAAATGTATCGGATTTTAATAGCTTTGGATTTCCACCTAACTTTAAAAACAATGTATGGTTAAATTTAATTCCTGTTTTTAGAATTTTCTGGAAATTAAATTTTGGACGTTTCATGCCATGAAAATATGAAACGTAAATCGCTTGCTTGTTTTTTTTAAAAATATCGTTAAAAGAATCTTGAATGAGATTATCAATTGTTTCCAATACCTGTGCTAATGATGAATAGGATCCAGGTTGAAAATTAAATTTGAGACTCCATTTAATCGGAGTACCATCTTCACTAAAGCCTATCTCACTTATATCAAATCTTTTATTTTTTATATCTAAAACATTCAAGTAGAAAGATAAATCTTTTGTTATAATATTAAATTCTGTTTCGTCTTTGGTAATATTTAAAAACTGTGACGGAATAATTAATTCCACTAATGCTATTTCCCAGTTTTCTTTATCGATGCGAACTGTCTGAGGTAATTTAACTTTGAAACAACATTGTGTATTTGATGAATAAATATCCATAAAACTATCACTCAGTAATGTTACGTAAAATGAATTCATTTTTTACCGTCTGTAAAATCGAAGCCTGCCTGTGGTTTTTTGGTAAATTTTAAGCCTGGACTTGGTAGAATGTATCCAAGAGAACTACTTAAAAGAACGAGCCATAATTCACGATTAGGACTTTGGATGCTTAAATGAATGATGGCTGTTATAACAATTGCATATATTATAATTACTTGAGAAATATATTGAAATTGATTTTTTGGTATTCGTTCACCACAAAATGGAAATTCTTGTTTTTTCTATTTTTCCGTTTTCAATTATATCTTGTTCATTCATATTATGTTTGATGTTGAAATCCAACTATCAAACTTTGACGGATAACCCATCCAACGAACTTTAGTTTCCTTGATTGTTTTATTACCTACACGTCTTGTACGTCGAGCAAGAACTGATTCAATTTCATATATTTCATCATCTTTTATACCTTGAATTTCCTTTCCATAAAATGTACCCATTATTTTTTTAGCACCAATATCTTCAATTTTATAAGTTGCTGGTAAACTTTTATTACTATGAAATATTTTAAATAATTCTTTCGTCCAGTTTGGTAGATAACCCTTTTCAAATGTTCGTTTTGTTTTATTAATACGAACTAAATCACCGACACGTAATTTGTTTTTGGTTGGAATAGCTTGTTTCATTCCATACAATGCATGTGTAACCTCAATTTCATTTGAGGTATTGACAGAAATTGGGGTCCTCTTAATACTACGATGGTATGTTCGGTTGTATCCATCAACAATATTTTGTAAAATATCAATATATTTTCTAGTTTGATGATATGTGAAATATTTCCACATACGTGTTTTTAAAGTTCTTTGAAATCGTTCAACTATACTTGCATTAGTTTCAGGGTTTTCGGTTGTGAAAAAATGAATGTGCTTAGATTTCAAGAAATGTTGAAATTCTTTATTTTTAAATTCCGTTTCTTTATCGCTTTGTAAAGACCGTGGCTTGCGTTTTGATGTTTTCAGTATCAAATCAAACGCGTTAATCAATGTTTTCCCCGCTTTGTTAGGAAGTGGTATGACCCATGCATATTTTGAAAATACATCTATTACACACAATAGATATCTTTGATTCTCATTTTCGCCTGAGAATTGTTGCATATCTGCCAAATCAGCCTGCCATTGTTGATCGATACCGCATACTATTGTCTTACGTGTAAAACGTCTTTGAATTTGTTTATGAAGTGTATATGTTTTCTGTCTACTCAACCATTCTTGTATATGTTTTAATCTAACATCTGAAAATGTGTGTATTCGTTTAAATGAATCATATAAGTGTTTTGCACTTGTGTAGGCAATTGAACTTTTTGGATCATAATATATTTTCTTTAGTAATGAATTAAGTTTCTTCTCTTTATGCTTTAATAAGGCTCCCATCTTTTAAGATATGTTGAATCCGACTTTCTTTTTATACCAGTTGGTGTGACTGAAATTTTTGATTTTGGTGTTTTACTATGTTTCAATACTGTTTTAGGTGTACTAAATATTGAATCCGACTCAATGTTAGATGTATCAGTTTGATATTTATGCATCCAGTTCCATCGTTGTCTATTACCAACTACGTCTTGTGGTATATTGAGTTCCTGTAAAGCTGTACTGAATGTCTCCCAACCTCTGGGGTTAAATCCTTATCTTTGACGTAAAGTGTCATTAACTAAATCAATAATATTTGACCCCTTTATAAGTTTTCCTTTATATGTTACTAAACCATTTTCATCCCAACTGATTTTTGGATTATCTTTCAGCATGCTTAAAAGAAGTTCTGCCTTTCTTTGCATTGTTTTTGGTATACTTTGTAAAATCCTATCATTAAGTGGTCTTTCTGTACTTTCATTTACTGTAACATGTTGAGGTTCTAAAACTTTTTTAAATGATTCCTGGAATTTATGTAATGTTTCTCAGTGTTGCTTTACCTTTTCACTTTCCGATAAATCTGTTCTTTCTAAAAAAGGTAAAAGGTTAGATTTTTTTTTTGAAGTTTAGCTGTATTTGCAATTTGTGGATCCGGTGGGAGCTGAGGTTTTTGACTTTGTTCTATTTTCCATTTATTCATTTCTTCCAGTAAATGAAAAGGAACAAGTGCCATTTTCCTGACCGACATTATTTAACTAGAGCTCGAATACCTGCTCTGTCACCAACACCAAGTACACCACCTAGAACAGCTTTACCTATTAATGGTAATAATGGAAGTAAAAATGGTAAAATACCTCCTGTCTGATTTATAATATTTTACTTTTTCTTAATTGAAATTGATTTTGATACAAGTTGTCTGAGATGTTTACACTTCGGATACAATTTACGTTTCTGATCAGATGTAAGTGTGACATTGCCTTTTAAGAGATTGTGACAACATTCACAAATACACTTAATTATATGATTTGGTGCATTTTTTATTAATTTTTCACGATATTTTTTAGGTTCATTAGCTATAGCCAAAAGCATAACACCATGTTTTTTAATTAATGGTTTCTTTTTACTGGTTTTATTCTTGACCTTACCCATCTTTATACTAACAATACTTTATATTGAATGATACAAAATTAATTAATAACTGTATTTTATATGCCCGAGTACCTTTTAATTTTTACTCTTAATTCAGGAATTTTAAACGCAAAATCTTTTAGATGTTTTATTTCATTTTCGATTTGAATAAGTTTGTTTTTGACAACTTCCTTAGCCGTAGGAGATCTTAAAGGTGTTCTTAACGGCGAAAACCTAGCTATTGGATGTTCATCCAATGCATTATATTCCTTGAACAGTTTTTCATGTTCTTTTGTTGCTTTATTAACAAGTCTAAACAAATTTTCAATTTCAGGTTTATATTTATACTTCTTTTTTTGGAGGCTGTCGCTCAAATGAACCAGAATTACTGGGGAAAGATGTATTGTATGATGATCCAGATTTGTTAGAAGTTGATGTAAATGGTAATTGTGGAGATCTTAAGGAAATTGATGTCGATGTGAACTGAGGTTTTCCAGCCGCTAAGGGTGTATGAAACGCTGATATAGATCTATACGAATTAACAGGACTAGGATTTGTAGACATACTAGACATTGAAGAAAATCTTGAAGATTCGTTTTGCTTTTTAGTTGTTTTCTTTTGAGATTTTTTATTTCGTGTTTTCTTTTGTTTTTTAGTTTGTTTTTTGGTTTGTTTTCTATTTTTCACGTTTTGTGTACCTGTCCAACGAAGTAAACTTCTAATAATTACACCACCCAAAAATCCTCCACCACCAGGTTTTAATATTATTTTTTTCTTTGTATCATCATCAATTGTAGGATCCGCTAATTGTTTAACATCTTTTCTTTTTTTTTCTATGAAACGCACTGTTTGTTTTGGTAATTTTATTTTATTTTCAACTATATTTTGGGCAGCTAATGAAAACCATTTCAATATCTCTTTTAATCCAGATTTCAATATTATTTCTCTTGTAAGTTTATGTTGTTCATCACTCAAATTTCTTAAAGCATGAATAATATTTCCTGATGTGTATGAGAAAGCCATGTTAGCACCTTGTTAGAAAGTACAATACTGATATCTATATTACTATATTGGAGAATAAATAGTAGGTCCTCTAACATCCTTATCTGTAATCCAGCGATGAAAAATGTCACTTCTTAAACGAAATTGTTTTTTAATTCGTGATTGAAAATCAATTAACAAATAACCATGTTCCTGAGAAATAGCATCATTGTAGGCTGAAATTAAGTGGGGACTTTGCATTTGACGTGATAATGTTTTAATTTGTAACCCATCACGTTCATTTCTAAATAAAATCATGTAACGAGAATTAAGACTTATAGTTCTACTCGATTTATTTTGTTGAAACATATTTTGTGTAATATATATTATGATTTTATGATCTTATACAAGAAAAAAGTCGAAGATCAAGAAAATTCAGAACTGAATCATCAGTTATGTATTAAATGTTGTAAATATATTGTTGTTCAATAAAATATTGTTAAATAAACAAGCTTAACTGTAAAAACTTTTTTGCAACGCTTTTTTGAAAATAAAATGGATCTACTAAGAAAACATTGTGACCAGCATCCGAAAGCCGAAGAATGTAAATGTTTCGATTTCTTCAAATATTGTTCTATGGGCATATTAAACGGAGAATACGCTATTAATAATGTAAAAATTTATAAATCACCCAAATATCAATATTATCCTTTCATAGGATACATAACAAACAATTCTAGATTTATACCTTTTGGTATTTGTCCAAAGATAACTGTGATAGAATAAAATAAGATTTATAGGTTAGTAAGTTCTAGAACATACGGGGAGGATAGTCAGATTTATTTCGATAAGGATCTTAAACCTTTGCTTCATCTATACAGTCATATAATTCCTTTTTCGGGGGATGTCAACATAGAAACTAAAATTATTAAGAGTTATCCCAGTATCCCTCAATTAAATACACGAAAAGAGTACTGTAAATGGAATATTGGTTAAAAAAGAAAATTCTATTACAAAATGATGTATTGTCTTGATGTAAATTGCAATGGCCATGGTATTTTCAACCGTCCATTTGAGCCGAATTTTGAACATAAATTATATGGCCAGAAATGCCATAAGCCCCATTTCTCCAGTCACAGTCACATATGAGCAACAGCCATGTGCACAGCTTATGGATTTATTGGATTTACATTTATTGAGCATAGGCAGACACTTCTAATGAAATACCAGTATTCCCGCGACTTTTCCAAGTTTATACACCGATAAATTCCACATAAAGGCCATTCATTCCTATATTAATTGTTGCATTTTGTTAAAAGGTAAAAGACAATTGGATTAGATGAAAGAAATGTTGCGCAGAAAATAAATAAGTACCATCCCACACATTTTTTATTGCTTTTTGATACTCGCTACTTCTGATTTCAATTCGGTTTTTGGCAATTTGAGTTGGGTATTTAAGCAAAAACGCAGCTTATCTGGAGCGTGGACTCGGATTCTATAGTTTATGTTGGTGACTTCTAAACCACTGGTTCACATTGATACCATGTCACACATGTAGATTGCCTTCCTGGGAAAGACATAGAAATTCCTCAGGATTATTCATGTTACTTTCGGTTTCAGTTCTTGCTAACCAATAACTATTGAATTTATACTTTCTGTTTATTTTCATGGAATTTTAATACTTGTCATCAAGCAATGATTTGTACGGAAGCCCATTGAATAGGATTGCCAGAATCTCCTCTTATATTTATATGAATTGTATCAAATTCAGATTTTGATATAGGCAAATAATGTAAGTTTAAAAATTCATGGTTAATATGTTGACTACCACTATCATTTTCAATTGAATTTGTTGTTTTGAATGGTACAACTCTTAAAATCGGAGCTTGAATATGCCCTACAATCGAATATTCAACAATATCAGAGTAAACAAACAAATGATTAAACCCCTCATTTAAATTTGACAAATGTGGGAAATAATCATTTGCATCACTGTTTGGAAAAAATGTATTGGATTTTAATAGCTTTGGATCTCCACCTAACTTTAAAAACAATGTACTGTTAAAATTAATTCCTGTTTTTAGAATTTTGTGGGAATTAAATTTTGGACGTTTCATACCATGAGAATATGAAACGTTAATCGCTTGCTTGTTTTTTTTAAAAATATCGTCAAAAGAATCTTGAATGAGATTATCAATTGTTTCCAATATCTGAGCTAATGATGAATAGGATCCAGGTTGAAAATTAAATTTGAAACTCCATTTAATAGGAGTACCATCTTCACTAAAGCCTATCTCATATCAAATCTTTTATTATTTATATCTAAAGCACTCAAGTTGAAATTTAAATCTTTTGTTATAATATTAAATTCTGTTTCGTCTTTGGTAATATTTAAAAACTGTGACGGAATAATTAATTCTGCTAATGCTATTTTCCAGTTTTCTTTATCGATGCGAACTGTCTGAGGTGATTTAACTTTAAAACAACATTGTGTATTTGATGCATAAATATCCATAGAACTATCACTCAGTAATGTTACGTAAAATGAATTCATTTTTTACCGTCTGTAAAATCGAAGCCTGTCTGTGGTCTTTTGGTAAATTTTAAGCCTGGACTTGGTAGAATGTATCCAAGAGAACTACTTAAAAGAACGAGCCACAATTCGCGATTAGGACTTTGGATACTTAAATGAATGATGGCTGTTATAACAATTGCATATATTATAATTACTTGAGAAATATATTGAAATTGATTTTTTGGTATTCGTTTACCACAAAATGAAAACTCTTGTTTTTCTATTTTTCCGTTTTCAATTATATCTTGTTCATTCATATTATGTTTGATGTTGAAATCCAACTATCAAACTTTGACGGATAACCCATCCAATGCATCAGCCTTATATATTCCACAGATGGCTATTGCATCAGCCTTATACATTCCACAGATATATTCCACAGATGGCTATTGCATCAGCCTTATATATTCCACAGATGGCTATTGCATCAGCCTTATATATTCCACAGATGGCTATTGCAATATTATTAAAACTTTACATATCTCGTATTCAATTTTACCATAAATTAAAAAATACCAATATATTGATTTACAATCAATATTTATTTTCATTAACTTATGTCAATATTAGAGTTGTTATTTCTAGGACATTTTCATATGTATTTGATAATATTGGAGTTGTCAAAAATATTTGAAAATTATATACAGGAACAGTACACCCCTAAATGTTCAGGGTGGTACTATAGCGTGATATAAGAAGTTTTCCAACCCGGATAAAATTCACGAATCTTCAACAAAATGGTTCAGGGTGGCACTATAGCGTGATACAAGAAGTTTCCACCCCCGGATAAAATTCACGAATCTCCAGCAAAATGGCTCAGGGTGGCACTATGGCACACATTTGTTAGCCACTATAACGTAATACAAGAAGTTTACCCCGGATAAAATTCACGAATCTCCAGCAAAAATGGTTTAGGGTGGCACTATGGCACGGTTTATTAGCCACTATAACGTAATACAAGAAGTTTAACCCGGATAAAATTCACGAATCTCCAGCAAATTGGTTCAGGGTGGCACTATGGCACACTTTTTTTAGCCACTATAACGTAATACAAGAAGTTTCCACCCCTGATAATGGGAGTAAAAAGGGGTGGCACCTAAAATGTTCGTAATTGCAACATTATGATAGTCTGTAAATATGACATTAACAATATTTTCTTGTAAACAAGTATTGGATTTACAATTATTGAGCATAGGCTGCATGCTCAATAAATGTTAATCCATCAATTGAAATTTCCAGACGATCCTAATTTTGCACTTACGAACATTTTAGTCGTACGAAGTTTAGTGAAACGGGCACAGGACCGTTGTGATTCCATCCCACGCGAGTTAGAGACAAAGGCCACGTGTCCAGTACGTCCGTGCTATGAGGAAATGAAATGTTTATACGCCGACTTGAGTGATGCTGTAATGTTTGTTTATTGGTGTTGAACGACCTATCAACAGCTAAGGTCGTGTAAGGCCGGGCAAACGGGTTCGATCCCGATTTAACCTACTGCATTGGAGTGGGGGGGGGGGATACCCAAATCAGAACGGAATATTTACATAGAGATTATATTCAGCCCTGAAATTAGAATAACCTGACCTGGTGCCAGGGTCATACCACACCATAGTCACTTGGCCCCTTCCCCTAAAATAGGATTACGCATAATCCTAATCATTACGCAAACACGTCTTATTTGGAATTAATAAATCAGTGAACTACTTTCGGCAAGGGAGATAATCAATATCACGCGAACTATTTTCATACGAGCCAAGCGGATTGTTCTGTTTATTATATATAGTTTTAATCTATCTCCTGTGATATATAATGATACATTACTTCGTTATGCTATGTGTACTAATACATGTTGTTTCAATAGCGTATCTCTGTAACGGTATCGTTGTATATGGAGTTGCAAATAATTTAATAATTATTACGTTCAAATGGTTGCGTAATACTGATAGCACTTCTGTATAAATGTAATCGTCGTAAATGGCGCAATAGTCCTCACGTGAGGTTAAGGTCGCCGACTTCTATGATTTAATTACCGATTCCCGAAAGGGTCGGGGGTTCAAACCTCTACTTGGTATACATTTTTCTTTCTCCATATATATTATTTTTGTAATTTTAATATTTTCACAATTTTAATAAAAATAGCTATAAATTGATAGAAACTTACCAAGGATGAAAGTGTCCGTCTTTAAGTAATATATACACATTTACGGAAAAAAATTACTGATTTTTTAAAACAATATCGGCACAACTAAATACGGTGATATAATTTTTGTCAACTTTTCAACACCATCTACGGAAAATATTACTGATTTTCTAAAAACAATATCAGCCAAGGTGTACTGAACTACTTTTTTTTTTAAATAACCAGCCGTCTAATAGATCTGTGTATATTAATCGAGAGTATATCGTTAATTGTCATGTTGTTTCCGACAGTGAGGTTTTGCGGCACACATCAAAACGACACGTCAATTTCAAAACATTGCCTAAGGGTCAACATTTACAGTTTACAACTGTGTAGTGTCATTAGATCAACACCTCGTCACACACGACTGCGCATTATTGATTTTTGTCCACACAAAGCGACATGTATTTACTACTATGTTCCGATTAATCGATTAATCACGGAGTCGTCGGAAAATATCCACTTTCTATTGCAAACAATGCTTCAAGCAATACAAATTCCATGGTAAGATTTTTTATACACAAATGGGTGGGGTATAGCAATAGGACAACGTCATTCGTCCCAGTTAAACTTAGCATTGACACGAGTGACATTGTATCATTATCATTGCAATACTTATTTGAAGTGGGACAGCCACGAGGCACTACCAACCCAGACTATGGCTGTAATGGATGCCATATAGTGCTATGTCTCTTTTTTATAATTCATACTCTGTCCATGCATCTGTTGTCCGTCTGTCCGAGATTTGAGTCAAAACGACACGTCAATTTCAAAACATTGCCTAATGGTCAACATTTACAGTTTACAGCTGTGTGGTGTCATTAGATCAACACCTCGTCACGCACGACTGCGCATTATCGATTTTTGTCCACACAAAACGACGTGTATTTACTAGTGATGTTCAGATTAATCGATTAATCACGGAGTCGTCGGAAAATATCAACGACGTGATCGTCGACGAATGATTTTCGTTCGTCGACGAATTATGCTTTTTCTCGGTGAACTAAAAGAAAGTGCCAAAAAAACAGCGGCTGGTTTTTACGGCAGACAACAACAACAACAATGTCGGATGCAGATCGTTTGTTTCCCTTGCCAGGGAAGCAGAACAAATCCGCTGTGTGGGAGGGGTTTGGGTTTAAAGTGAAAGATCCTGATAAACCCCCAACCAAGGATAATTTACAAATGACCACTGTCTATTGCAAACAATGCTTCAAGCAATACAAATTCCATGGTAAGATTTTTCATACACAAATTAGGTGGGTGGGGTATAGCAATAGGAACACGTCATTCGTCCCAGTTAAACTGAGCATTGACACGAGTGACATTGTATCATTATCATTGCAATACTTATTTGAAATGGGACAGCCACGAGGCACTACGAAACCAGACTATGGCTGTAATGGATGCCATATAGTGCTATGTCCCTTTTGTATAATTCATACTCTGTCCATGCATCTGTTGTCTGTCTGTCCGAGATTTGAGTTAAAGGTTGTTGCTACCTACTATCTCTACGTCAAACTGGCTTAAACATATTGCGCAGAATTAGCCGACACAATTGTACCGTTCTTGTTTCTGCTATTCTTGTTATGGTAACGAGGGATCATATTTTTGTGTTGAGGTTCCATCTGTACATACGTCATACGTACGTACTAGTACGTATATATGCTTGCTTGTCCATGATCATTTGTGTCAAAAAGTTCTCCATCATCCCATAACTTCAATATTACTATATGGATTACTGTAATAGTCGCACACATGTGGCCTTATTGGCCCTCGACTGAGAAAAAGGTCCGTACAACATATGCAACCAGCGTAGCCCCAGATTAGCATCCGTGCAGTCTGATCAGGACATACACTGTTCGCTATCCCGTCAATGGAGTCCCGGTAGCATTAATGATACAAGCACATATGAGCAAGCTGATCTGGGACTTTCCCCCCATCTATATAGGTGAAATATGGGATTCGATCCGAGTTATGTCATATACATGTATAACTTTAAACACAAAGCATAGGTGGGACATTATATGTAACTCCTACTATGTAACTGCTACTAACAAGGCAGAACACGTAATAAATTAATCGTGATTTTAATCGTTAATCGATCGTGTAACGAGACCGATTAATCGATTAAAAATTTCAGGGCCGATTCCCAACACTAGTATTTACAACTAGATCTGTGTAATGTGTCGGGTGTAGCCAAAGACCATACATAAAGTCGTAATTAGTCACAGATGTAGCCTTAAAATATAATCGATTTCCTTAAATTACGTCCGCAAGATGACAGATATTTCCGAAGACGTCATCGTAATTTGCCTTTATTTATTTCCAAAATTAGCCATATATTCTGTAAATGGCGTTGAAAGTTGACAATAAATTAAGACCAGATCAGTACGTTAAATCGCTATCGACGACAACTGACGATCCGATGAGAGAGTAATACCGTTTACGCGTATCCAATGTTAAATATACATCGTTATTTTTGTATGACTTTCGTAGTTTTTACCGAGAAATTCAAACCGTTTCCAATTATTGGGGAATATAATATCATGATTAGCACACCGTTTCACTAAGCGGGGGCTACTCAGGAAATGGGATCACACGGTCTATTGTTTACACTGGATTAATGGCGGCCCCCATGAGGTCTCAGGTAAATCTTATTTTTCAATAATACGACTGTGGTTTCTTCCTTTTAGCATGTTTAGTGATGACCATGTTCCAGCCGTTAACACTTATTTAGCAACATTACTTAATATGTAGTTAGTCTGAACATTCTGCAGAGAAATCTGAATTGGACGAAATCGAGCGTTGTTTAAACTTAGTCCGGTTCATATGCACAGGTCAAAATATGAACTGAAAATGACGCTTTGTGTGACAGAAATCCGTACGCGGACGAATGAAAAAAATATTTTGTTATAAATATCACATACAGCGAAACAGCGGTAGCATCTACTGTTTTAATAATATGCATGCATATTGTAATTAATGTTTAATAGTGATATACTTATGAATAATATACGATACTATGGTTTATACTCCAGCACTATGTTTTTAGGCTGTGTGATTTGCCTCAATATAAACTGGATTAATTAATACTTATATTCATGCGCTTCATGAGAACATCAATACATTTAAAATATACAAATATTACTTAAAGGGGTACCGATGTGATACATTTTAATAATATAAATATTGAAAATACACATTACAATCGCTTACAACATAAGTTATTGATCGAAAATAGTCACTGCATCGTGACCTATTTGACCGCATTACCTATTGCACGGCTACCTCATCAAACCCCCTGTTTACATAGGTAACCGGGGGTATGGTGAGGTAGGCTCGCTAATACAATGTTTGCGTAATGATACTCACATAAGGGGTATAACCAGATTCAACTGTCACATATAAAATGCCAAAGACGTATGTGAGGGCCAAACCAGGTCTCCAGTCGGAATACCGCTGAGGATAAACCCCGATCGTTAAATTGCTTGCTATACTGTAATGGAAACCGTAGTAGATTAACCCTTATAGAATGCGGGAGACGAAACACAAACATTGTCGTCTGCTGTTGTTTTGTATTTTGTCTTCTTTCTCAATGTAAACATTCCATTGAAAATTATTCTAAAGTGCTGCCAAGCTATTTATTTCGCCGACAAAAATGGACATTAAAATATGAACAACACTTGAATTCAGTACTCAACTGTATAAAGGAATACGGGTATACTATATGTCGGTCGGTTACCTGACAATTACACCCATTCATGAAGCAGGAAGCTTCGTGAATATCAAATAACTCGGCACGTATTCAAGTGTATTCATCCGCTCTACCACACTGCAGTTACGTCATGGGTTTGGAGCTCAATGTCACATGTGCAACTGTTTGAAGTTAATTTGAAACTAGTTTTATATATGCATGTACTGGCAACGTAAATGCATAACATGTGTGCAGGTATGCCAGGTTTTATTTATGATAGTGTCATGTCTGTTGAAAGGGTCGGCCACATTAATCTTTGAACAGCAATGACTGTATTCATTTTATTTATGCCAGGCATCAGAGTGGCAGGCGGTTGAGAGATGGGGCCCGTACTAGACAATGCCAACTGTATAGAACTGCAATCATTTCTGTGTATCTTACACGAGTGGTGATGTAATATGATATTTATTAAACAAGTTTACTGATTTCATGAGAAACGAGGCTATGCCTCGTTTCTTAGGAAACAAGTCAACCAGTTTAATAAATGCTCGGTTATATTTATTGCACAAGCACATCATTGCATAAGCACATACATTGAAGCTATTCTAGTCATCACGTCTGTTTTCCTTAATAGCTAATTTGCATATTTATTACACTAGTGTAATTTTATTTTTATTACACTGTGTTAGTACACTGTGAATGCCAATTGTATGCAATAAAGTATGCTCTCGAATAAGGTACTAAGCACACCAGACGTCCAAATTAGGCGTATACACCAATCAATGTCTTACCTACTGGTCCGAGGGGGTTGGAAAAGTGAATTGGCATAACGTCCCAGCAACAGCTAATGTCATATAGCGACGGAACTTCAGTTTGAAGGCTCATCCGAAAGACCAGTGTGATTGAAATATTATGTAAGTTGAAAGGGTTTAATGTCCCAGAAACAGCTAAGTTCGTATAGAGACAGAACCTCGGTTTCAAGTCTTCCGACAAACCAGTAGGATGGAAACTACTGAAAGTATTGTTCATGCCTATGGTGAAGATTGAACTCGCCACCACCGGTATTGAAATCCAATATTGTATGTACCCCTAGACCATGGACCATTCCTCCGAGTGTTGTTTGTTGTTGGTGTTTAACGGCCTATCAACAGCTAATGTAATTTAAGGCCGGGTCAACGGGAGGGAATGGAGTGCGGGGCAGCAACCCACGTGTAGAAACGTATAATTCCCAGAGTTATGTACAGTGGAACCTCTCTAAATGGAGCTTCTCTAAATCGGACACGATGGAGACCTCCCAGGGTGTCCGGTTTAGAGAAGATCCACTCTAAATCAGGCATATGGGCACCGAAAAACAGGTATATGTGGTTTGCGATCATGAACAGACGTTATCAATGGTGAGAGATGACAATAAACACATACAATTTAGCAGACGTAGGTTGTATGTGTGTCCGGTTTAGAGCGGTTCTGCTGTATTGTTTTGCCGATATGAAGGAGACAATTTTGTGGACATATTATGTCCCAGCCATGGGATTTTTGTACTCTGGTTCCACCTATGGGCATTTCTGCAATCAATTTCCCCATGAACATGAAATTGCAGATACCGTGGAACCTAAACCGGTCACCCTGGGAGGTCTCCGGGGTGTCCGATTTAGAGACGTTTCACTGTAAATTATGGATTGGATCAGTCCTAACCATAGTTGTGTGCTATGCGATCATGAACAGGCATTATAACCCGAGATAAATGATCAACAAACCTATCAAAATAAGAAAACAGAAGTTTTCTTTGGGTCCGGTTTAGATAGGTTCCACAGTATTGGTAACTAACGCACCTATCATTGACACCAAGAAAACATCCGTGATATTATGTTTGGTGAGTTTGGTCATTTATCTCAGGTGATACTGTCTGTTCGTGATCACATAGCACACGACTGTGACTCAGAATGATCAAATGTCTGATTTAGAATGAAACCTCTCTAAGCCGGACACCCTGGGGGACAGGTTTTTGCAGCTCAACTAAGTAAATTTTCAACTTTATGACAGTATTTTCACTACTCAATTTGAAAATCAATGCGTATTTTCACATTGCTGTGCGTATTTTGTACTCCCAATTTTGATAATCAATGGTATTCAGCTAAGATAATTGCTAAGATAATAAAATACGCCAATACGCACCTTGTCTGGAGCCTTGATGTTATAGACATCAGTTAATCGAATGTATGTACACTTCTTTTACACTACTAACTTACATTATGTACTATGTGTGAGGGATTTGGAGATAAATTCAGTTAGTAGCTGAACCCTCATTGACGCTGAACGAGACAACCATTGACAGACGACGGGTGTTCCAGGCGACAGTCTATCGGCTGACAAACTTCTCGTAGGATTTGTATGTGCCCTATGTTTGACACTGGATTCATGAACTAGAACATATACCATGTCGGAAAAACTTGGGTAGACATTTGGTAACCCGGCAACGAATGAGAAATCCAAGATGGCCGCCAGCGGCCATTTTGAATTATTGTCGCATTTTACTTTGCAACCAAATTGTCTAGAAACATAAGCAGCACATCAATTCTGACTAATTTCAGGCCGGGAAGTCCATTAGTAAGGCTATTCTTGCGATTGGTGATCTCCATGATATAGAAATCCAAGATGGCCACCAAATGCTATGTTAAAAATGTATAATTTGCTTGATATGTTTCTGAATTCTAACGAAATGTGTTTATATGCAATCCTATGTTTATTATACTGTATTCATGAGGCTTAAAATGGCAAATGTCATTTTGCAAATGTCAGTTTCTGGTTGTAGTATTTTAAATCTGTAATTTTGACATCATTATTACTGCCATGTAAATGATATAATGGTCAACTAAAATATAGCAACTTACAAAATTGTTATTAATATTTATTATCTAACTAAGTAAAACTATTAATATCATTTACATGTATATGAAGACACATAACTATGTACCAAATGAGGCTGTATGCAAAAATGGACAACATGTCAGTTGGGACCAGTCTAATACATCCGGCAATTTGATTGCATTCAATGGCAGTGTCCACTTTACTAATTTTGGCCAAATTGTGTATAGTTTAAACTGGTCCCAAATGCCAAGGAGTACGTTTTAGTATACTGTATCACCTATTAATTGGCTGTCTGTGTTCAGTTTCCTGTAATATTTGTACGTTTGAGTATTAAAGCTTTGGATACTGTTCCTTACATCCATAATTATATTAGGAAACACTTATAACTGTCAATAAATGTTGATACTTTAAGCACCTGTCTCGAATAACAAAAGTGAATGTGTATGTTACTGTGTTTATATGAGACACATGCATATTTATTATTTGAAACAGTCACTTTAACACTAAGATCCTAAACGTTTGTATGCTCATCATATAATATATGCACATCCTGGTGGATTTTTACACATCGTTATATCTGGGATACATTGACATTTACAAAACTTGCGACAAGGAACACCATTCCTTCTGCATGTACATCTGATATTTGCACACTTTGTGCATGTACACATATGTGCAAATGTATCAGGAATCGGTGTTCTACATACATCGGGCATGAAAAACTCCTCTACATCTATAAACCCGTACTGAGTCGGATCCAACACCTCTGATTCCATACAAAGCAGAGATGTCATCTGATATATTGCATAAAATCCCCTAGGAATGTGTCCCCTAATAGCATGACTAGTTTGAGGTAGCTGGTCTAGTAATAGTCTCTTGCTGTGGTGGTACATGTATGTCCGTAACTAATTCATTGTGGTACACTTACTACCCCCTTTCAACACCTGGACCAGGTACAACTCGGCTGATTCCATTACATTGTCCATATTGGAAGTGTTAGTATGTATACCAAAGTCCTTTAAAAACACAGTTGGGTTACACTTCAAGCCTGCATGTTTAGTACCCAGTTTACTGGTGTAATCACAACCTGTGATAGTATGAACAGCTGGCAGTACGCTACACAAATACTCTCCAACCCTATCTGCCAATGTGTGGATGGGGATATAACGAGTGGAATCACCGACGCCAGTCTTAACCCAGAGTTCATGAATGTCGTGTTCACTGAGTTCTGCATAAACACATCGGTTTCTGACGATATGACTACAATTCGATTGGTTACATGTTTCACTGCATGCATAGCATGAGGTACACTCCGGATATCTGCTTCTTCCAGTTCACTGTGTAATTCGGGTACTTTCTGTGATTTCCCCTCAGAAACACAGATACACGGAACTGTTTGTTCTCCTGACATATTGCTTACAAATACCTCAGTAACCTGAAATGATGACTGTGTGTCATTGTGTCCATCAATACTTTGCTGATGAAGCAACAGCTGCAGCTTGCGTTTGTTACTACCAGACCAAAATCGTTCCATTTCAACTGGTAGTGATCTTTGTTTGTTTATGATATTCAGTTCAATAGGACAAGTCGTCTGTCGACGTTTCCTTTCCGAGTCTTTAACTGATTTATCGATGTCGGAATCGAAGATGAAGTCAATTATATCTGCTCCAATCGTTGATTTCGTAAGATAGTCCAATATTATGTTGCTATATTCGCCAAAGTCTTTTATTCCTTTTGTCCTTATCTTCCTAATGTTACCCATTATGTCTACGACAAACGTTGTGTGAAATGTGTCCTGTTTGTTTGGGAATTTCATGTTCCAGCTCTTGCACAATGGTACTTTTCACTGCCTTTGTCATTAAACCTTCCTGATCAAAGATACATGATTCTGGTGTGACTTCATACTGCAACAGATATTCCATTGCACTTCCCCGTACCCTAGCTACCTCAAGAAGTCTATGTTGCTGCCCTCGTTCCTTCCGTTGTGATATCTTGACTGATGATTTGCATTCTCTTGATGAATGATGTATACTTCGAAAGGTCTTCAGGTTGGTTCGATGGATTGTTTCACAGAAACGCTTTGTCTTCTCCACAAAACGGCCTTTACAGCAGGGTGTCATATGCTGCATTTCCGATTGTCGTCACATGCAATAGTTGATGCCGAATATCGTCTGTCATTACTTCTTGTGTGACAATGTTGTGGAGTTTGGGTTAAACGGCGTCCACCTTGAATGGATTTTCATATTTCTCAATTAATGTCAGAATGGCCTGAACATTCTTCTCGCCCATGATGGTGTCCGTTCTGTTGAACTCGTGATTCACGGTCAGGTCATACGTGCTGGTTCTTGTCCCGCTTAATTCTCTGTGAAGATTGCTGATGGCCAACATTTCATGGTATATGAGTTCCCATTTGGCAACACATTTATTTTTTCTAGAACTACCAATTATGCCTGAGCTACCTTTTTGTGATTTGTTGATTGTTTGCTCCAGTGCCATATCTGCACCAACTGCTTTGAAATGACCCTCGTTTCGTTTTACAACAAACTTTCCTTCCTGAAAAGCTATATGAATAGCAGGTGCCGTCTGAGGCAGCCTCTGCATGTCTTCTAGAAACCCCATTTCATCACCTGCTCATTTCTATAATTGGATGCCGATAATGTTGTGTCCTGAAGAAACAGTAACGGTTAAACAAAACATGTAGAACGTCGATCTGCAAATCCAAGTTTATGAAATTACCTAAACGTACATTCGAACTAATCTATAATATATAGGTAAACTGTTGCCATGGAAACCTTCAATGTAACATGACAACCACATCAAAATGTTTCCAACTAGGGTAATATACTATGCATAATATACAATTGTATATACACTCATTTTGAATGACTATCACACATATTTAAGCAAATCATGCTTTTCCACACAATATTTGGCGGCCATTTTGGATTAGTAAGTCAAGGAGATATCCAATCGCGAATATAACCACACTAATGGATTCCTCGTCCTGAAATGAGTCAGAAATGATGTGTTATTTATGTTTCTGGACCCATTGGTTGCAAAGTTAAATGAGATACTAATTAAAAATGACCGCCGGCGGCCATCTTGGATTTGTCATTCGTTGCCGGGGTAAAAAATGTCTACCCAAGTTTTGTTGACATGGTACATGGTCTAGTTCACGAATCCAGTGTCAAACATAGGGCACATAAACATCCTACGGGAAGTTCCACAGCCTATGCATTATGTGTTTACAGGCGGCAGGTATTGATTATCGTGAAAGTAGAAAACGCGTTTGTATAAAACCCGGGATATGACAGGTGTAGTGTGACCATAAATTATTAACACTGGTGGAAGATGTATCGCTCAAAAACCTATAGACTGAAACTATAAGCTGTCAACAGCTAAGGTCGTTGTAGGCTGGGTTAACGGGGTCGAATACCATATTTCACCTGTTGCGATGGAGGGAAAATCCTAAAATCAGAACTGAATATTCAAAGAAAAACTATATATTCCGCCATGAAATTAGAATAGCATTACCTGGTGCCAGGTCCTCACCACACCAGAGCCACTCAGCCCACTCCCTAAAAGTAGTACTAATCTTATTACTTTAATAATGGATATAACCGGATTCAACTCGCACGTACCAGAAAGCCAAATGTGTACCTGAGGGTCAAACCAAGGACATCAGGATTGTGGTAAGGATGAAACCCATCGTTAAATCACCCACCGCATGCTCCCAACCAACCAATCACCACAGTAAGGATGCAACCCATCGTTAAATCACCCACCGCATGCGAGTGTAGGACAAAATCCCCCCGGACGTAATCCCCCCCCCATGATTTTTGACACTGGAGGACATAATCCCCCCCATCAAAATTCAAGGTAGGACAAAATCCCCCCCCCCCCAAGAATCAAGGTAAATGATATTCAGTACTTTTATTTGCACAATAAAGATCAAACATCAAGCACATATAATGAAGTATTTTCAGTTGCACAATAAACGTCAAACAAGAACATGTATGTATCGTTTGTACATTTGTATACTGATGTCGGTCCCAAACCCAGGGGTGTGAGCAACATATTGCGAGAAAAGAGGAAATTGGTGAAAAATGTAACGAAAAAGAGGAAACACATACACCCCCCCCCCCCACCCCCTCGACAAAAGTATGATTTTTGGACAGTTTCAACAAAATCCAGCACTTTCTATTTTTTTAAACTTTTATTAGAAAAGAGGAAATCAGCTGTATATGTATATGCATGTATATGCGATATAAAAAAGAATAGTGACATTGCAGGCACCGTACATATGTAATGTTGTTGCAAGTTTATGAATGCTGAAAAGTTTCAAGATTGGCAGAAATATTGAATCTTACATTATTCTGATCTTACAAGGGGCATTCAAAAAGTTCTGATACGGAAGCTGTATCTTTTGCATATATTGAGAAATATTCTTGATGTTTTACTTAAATTTAATGCAAGTGTATCGAAGATGTTCCGCAAGTTTTGCGAAAAACTACACAATACACGTATCACATGTCGTTACTATAGCAATCAATGTTTGGACAAAGTGGCACAACTCCATATCCAATAATTGTTAATTGTATACTAATTAAGAGAAATTGACATGTACATTTACTAGTGTGTACCCGATTGATGTACCGTACATTGATTGTGATACAGTGGAAGTGGCAGCATGACGTACGTCGTCAATAATTATGACGTAATCACTTTATGTATAACGACTCTCCAAGAACTTTTTGAAGGCCCCTCGTACATTTCATCATATCAGTAGCCGATTTCAACAAAATTACAAAGTATACTTATCTTGCTAAGTACACTTTGATGGGGAAATTTTCAATTTAAGGATAAATTTACTAATTTTGATTATACTTAATTTATTACATTATCACAGCCATTAATTCTGCATACTTTTAATCATCAAATATATGTAGTTGTTAGTTCTATATGAAATAATGCATTTATGGAAAAATAAATTATTACTCCCTCAAAGTATACTTTGCTAGATAAGCATACTTTTCAATTTTGATGAAATCGGCTACTGGTTCCAGCTAGCAATACAGGACTGCAACCACATCAACATTAAGCCATCTAGTTGTACCTGAGCTGTACTCAGGATCAGCCAGTCAAACTATCTAATTTTGAGTTTCAATTTCAAGTTTATTCACTGATTATATAAACTGATTGGTTTTATATCTGTGTACAATTTCAGAATGCGTTATTGTCCTGTAGGCCATAAATTGACCCTTAGAGCGCGGGAAACAAACAATGTCCTCTGCTCTTGTTTATGTTTGTGTTTTTATTGGTGTTTAATGGCCTATCAGCAGCTAAGGTCACTGAAGGCCGGGTCAACGGGTTCTATCCCGCAATTAAACTGCTGAATTGGGGGAAAATCCCAAAATCAGAACAAAATATTTAAATCGAAAACAATATAACCCTAACCCTAACCCTAACGCCCCCCCCCCCCCCCCCCGCCCCCCCCCCCCCCCCCCCAACCCAGAACATACACTTTGTAAGGGGAACACAAATAATAATCAAATCTGTCTACGTGAAAATGTGTTAAAATCTAAACTTTGGAAATTATAAAGGATCCGCGCCTGTTCTGATACCGCAGTCTGTCCGCGATTATTCTCAGTACGTTGTATGCCTGCTGCTTCCAGGAATCAAGACGTTAATGTCTTATAAGGAGTGTAAGAGTACACGTTATTGTCATTACGCAAGGGGAATTATTTTCTTTTGCGGAGTCGCACCTTGTTGGAGGAAATGTGCTATCTTCAGCAGTGAAATATTCGTGCTCGAATGTTCTTTGTGTAACATATTTTATTTATTTTAGTGAAGGAACAAACATTCGTCGGCTTATGGTCATGATGGTAGTCAAAGAAATCCAATGCATTCATGGTTTCCATGAAAATACGGAGATAACTACTGATGGCGTTAGGTTCTTGTTAATGAATTGTTTTCGCAATTCAATGTTTCATACTTAGTTAATTGTAATATTTGACTGGAGAAATGGGTTGCAAAAAAATCGGTTTTGGTGATGTGGTAGACATACTTAATGGTAATAAGAGGTATTGGGTGAAGCATAATGCCCTAACGTTTCAAAAGACTACCGAGAATCACATTTATTTCAAACATAGCTATGATGGTGGCTTTAAAACAATAGCTATAACAAAACTGTTAAAAGGGAACACTAGTCTTACCAATTTAATTTACAACTATAGTTCCAAATGTCTGGTTTCAAATCAGAAAAGGACGATGCATTGCATCATTATGTCATCTATGATAATGCCTTTAAAATTATCACCCATTTCATTAGGCGTTGTCAATGAGGAAGACTGTAAACTATTACTGGACACAGACGTGATAATGAGGATATGGCCTCACATTAATAGTCTATGTAAAAAAGTGACTGTAATGTCTACTGAAATAGTTGAGTGTTGACCCTGCAGGCACACAATGTAATTGTGTGTTAATATATTTCAAACATAGAGTAATCAATATATTGACTATCAACAGTGTACATTTTACTCATTTGGAACATACGCTCTTCCTAGACTGGTCAGCAGTTCAGTACCTCTCCATCTGAGTCAGTAAATTAACATTAATGATACAAATATGTACAGCTGATTAACATATAGGTAATGAAGTAATATACAACTTTTGATAATTGTTCTGCATAATAAACATATAAGAAAACACATTAATTAGTTGTTACTATTGAGTATATAAGTACATTCATGTACAGTAATAAATACATGACTTGTATTAGTCACGTACTGTTACTTGAAATTAGATGTTAGTGTTGTTATAATGCACGTTTGCACAAATTGCATGCATAGTTTTAATGTTATAATGTTCTGTGGTGTGGTTACAATAAATGTAACACCAAGAAAAACTTTGAAGCAAATTGGTTTTTAAACATATTTCATTTGTATATAGTTTAAAAGTAAGACATCACTCATAGTATATACAGACTTATACAAATGAGATCGGATTGAAAGCAAGCTTATTTAAATCCTCTCCCTAACATATGTCTTGGTATCACAGGCTGCAGGAACCAGGACATAACAAACATTTGTACTGCCATTAGCATAAAATGGGATTTTGTTATTGCTTTATGCTCCTACTTTCTGAAGCAGGTTACAAACCTAGCATATGTTCACTATTGCACTTATGCATAATTTAATGAAATATGTATCAGATTTTCACACATAGCTAGCCATTTGTAAATACCAGACCATTTGTCCAAAACTGAAGCACTTGATATCAAAAGACACTCGTCCAGTATACTTTTATATACGCTTAGTCTCATTAGCATTTAATTCCAAAATATGGCATTTCATGTACTAGTCCTGCCGATATTTGGCGATTTTGGGCTTAACCCGTTGGCGAATATGCAATTGCTTTTCTCTGAGTTTGCACCTACATACCACATGCTATTGGAATTTAACGGATAACACATGTTTCAAATTTCAAGATGGTATTCAGGATATCTGCCAAAACTAAATAAGACACCAATTTGACTCACAATAGTCTGACATATATAGGTTTTGTCATCTCATATTCCAGCACGTACTTTAGAAGTCTGAACTTATTGTTTATAATCCAAAAATGGCGTCCAAGATGGCTGCCAATACAACACATAGTAAATAAATTACCATAGTTGCTTGAACATGTTCAATTCTATGTTCTGCATTCGTTTTGTCCATTAGTGTATATGTTTTAGTTCGTTTTGCACAATGTCTTTCATTAACATCATTTACAAATTGTGTTATTTAAATGCTCTCCAAGATAGACACCAAATAATGTGGACATTCATGCATGATTAGTTTCCATTTAACTGCACAGTGTAAATGTAATAAATAACTACTGGCTGTATTATTTCTGTAATTTATGTACCACGTTGGGAAAACGTCAAATGTGTATTACAGGGTCTAAATGTAATTCAGTAGGGCTACCATAATATTACGCTAACCGATGTTGTACATGCATAGTGATGTGTATAGCTAACACACGATCTCGATGTGCAGACGTCGCTGGTGTACCTGTTTTATTCCTGTCTTAGTTATATCCCGCTCTATTAAACCAGTTCCGAACTACAGTGTTACACACCGATTGCGCATCTGCCAACCATCCCTCGCAAAGGATCATTTCTGAAACAAAACGAGCGTTGAACCACAAATGCGTATGTGGTCATTATAACCCATACCGGCGAAATACTATCCCCACATGAATCATTCAGCCAAATTATCGCAACATTCTGGAGTATAAATATTGAATGTACGTTGCTTTCGGATATTAAGTAATATAAACATATTTCCTTTATGAAGTAATTTATTATTAATTTATCCTTATTTTAAGTTAGTATGGGTAAACCTAATATGAGTGGCTGTGCAAATAAATATAATTCATCATATTTCGATAGTTGTAGAGTGATATACTCTATAGTTCCACAGTTATCCTGAATGCCACTCGCAGAACACATAGTTCCATTACAGGAAAGAAATTACGTACTTTCACTGAGCAAGTAACTATATTTAGTTTTGTTTACTCCATATGTGGATATACCTCGTTATGTCCTACTAAATGGTACTCATCGTGGATATCATTTGAATATCACGTGATTAAATGATTGAATTATGTGTTATAACATTAGTATATAAAATATACAACACTACATTTGCGATATTACACTAAAACGATTCCTCCAAGCAATGTAAGCATTATGCGTTACCTGTTCTTAAATGTATTCTAACGCAAATACTCACCACATAACACATACATGAATATTTCAAATGCTCTTAAATGTACATGCCCACTCAGTAGGCACAGAATGTTCTGTATAGGAATTAAATATTAAGTGTGTAATTGTGTCACTATTCCACCAGTTCTAAAAATTACGAGTGCCCGCTATACAGATATAATCATTTAGTAATATTTATTTTTTCGATAGTGACTCGGATTTTTTTGGGGATTAGGTACACTATATATTTTTGAAATGGAAATTGGACGAGGAATCCGAAAATCGATGTTGCGATTTGCAGAAATAATTTTTTACACCTCAATTTTGAATTTCAAAATGGCCGCCATAAAAAAAAATAGTTTTTCTCATTATGTCGCTTTTATACGAGATATTTTCTCAAAATAAATTGCGAATTTCAGATTTTCAATCAATCTATATCCGATTAATACATTTTTAAATTGAAATATAAAAGTTATGACATTACCTACCCGTATAGAATCCTAATTTTATAAGGTTTGGCACAGTCCCCGTTCACTTAATTTGCTTGTAAACTAAAGATGCAGCTGCTAATTCTGCACATGCTATACTGCGATTATTGCAGACCCAAATCAATCTGCCTGTGCGTACATGCTGATATAGGTCGCATAAACCCCAATGCACCCATTATGATTACAATACTTGGTTATTGATTGATAGTACAAAGTTTCGCATTACGACGTTAGCGTTATTAAATACATGCGGCTCAATATCCGTATGGTGGGAACGTTACATTCACATGCCACCTTATGACGCGGCAAGAAATTAACACATCGAATTGTATTTCAATTCATATTAGTTGCTATATCGATTAACCCTCCATTACTGTGTATATTTCAGTATATGTTTGACCACGCGAGCGGGATTCTGCACAAATTGTCAGATGTGCGTCGTGTGTCAAGCAGACACGGTGTTGAAAGGGCCGTTGGTTGTTCAACAATAGTTTGAGACTTATAAACGTATGCTTGGTGCCGTACAGGAACTGTCACATTTCCAAGAGGGCAATTTTGCACATATTAACCAACGACTCGCACGCGATGCACGTGCTACCGATGTAAGATATCACAAGCAATGCTGTAATGTGTACTACATCCTAAGGGAAGCTGAAAATGATAGCAACCAAGAAAGACCCAATAACTCATGGCAAATCGCATGTCCAATTGAGGGACTAAATTTAATTGACAGAGAATGATATATTATCGATGGCAGACATTGAAATCACTTACTTGAACTCATTAGGTGTCGAATAAGTGGAGAAACAATGTCCTAAGTACAACATAAAATGGCTCGAATAGTTATGCTGGGGTTGCCCCATTTTAATGTGTACTCCAAACGGAAGTCTGCCATTTTCTATTCTATGCAAGGTGAACGTATGTCTAGATTCATAAGCAGAATTGTTGATCAAAGTATTACTGAAACCAGCACCACTGACGACGTGCCTGTTGAACTTCATTCACTGATCAGGTGGGTTATGTGGGCACCCTCCGTGAATTGGAAAATGTAGCACGGACACATATGGTGATTGTGATGATTTCCAGAGAGGTAGCGGGCGCAAAAGTCCACACGTTCTTGGATTAGGATTGGCTGTCTGACATAACACCAGGAGCAAGAAGGTTATCGATCTTCTACATGCAAATAACTGCTGTATACCGCACGGCAGGGTACTCAGTCTTGAAACATCACTTGCAAACGCTGTGGTTGACAACATAAACCAGTTTGGTGGACTGTATATACCACCGTTTATTAAGAAATATATATTTGTGTGTTCTGCAGTTGACAATGCTGACTTTCTGGAAGACACACTTGGTGGTAAAAGAACTACACATGATACAAGTACCGTGATATTTCAGAAATACAGTGATCAGGGGATCCGATCACGCTACCTGGGTGCATACAGTGAAAGTAGCAAAACGGTAACCATGTACCACACACCGATCGTACCGTGTAGTAAGAATAAACCACCGTAACAGTCGCCGTCGTCACCAGAGACTGACATAATTTGTTCAAAGTCAGTGTTGCTGGTATTGATGACACCAACACAAAGTTTCATTGGCTTATCTCTTACATATAATATAGACTCATGAGAGTAACGAATGCGCACCTGGTCTGATTCCTGGCTGAGCAGGATACTTTTTATAATTAATTGATAATTGACACGAATAGGGGCCATGACTATTTTTGAGGAATTAGCACTGGACTGATCAACTATAATGAACCAATTAGTTGTTGGAAAAGATCATCCATCTGTGGTCTCATGTGATATGGCCCTGTCGAAAAGATAGTGAAGATCATTGATTCGAACCTCCAATATAAAGAAACAGGTTATGTCACGGCTGGGAGAGTTGCACGTCGTTATGGCGTAGAATCTTTAAAACTATGGAATCGATAATGCATGGCTATAAACAGATGTGTATGTACCAGCAACTACACGACAACTCTTGAACGTTCAAGGAAATTCTCACTATCACCTGACCATCATACGTATGTCTCTCAAGAATAAGTACCCCAAATAGTGAAGATGTACACATCGAGAAATAGGAAACAGACGATAATTATGTGTTTAAATTGATTGATTAAAGGAAACAAAATATATGAATGGACGGCTAATGATACTAACACAGTCGAGCAGGGATGTTTATACGAGGTTTATATCAGTATACCTTACACCGACTCCAATGTCACTCTTTCACAATGTGGATCAGTACTCACATACAATGGCAAATCGAAGTTGATACACGCACCTCAAGAGATGCCAACTTACGTAAAATTGCCATTTCCGATGGAATGATAACTGTACAAAAGCTGGAAAAGTAATCGATAAACATACAGACAGTCGAAAACATCAGAAATGTTTCATCAATAGACTAATGCAATACGTGGTAAACTAGTATACATGTATATACAAGGAATATCCCATGAAGACTGCAACCATAGAAATTAGGAACAAAGAACAGCCACATGTACAGTACCAGGTTAAGGATGGCACAAAACTTAAGCACATCTCCATGAAACGAGTCCTATCCCATTGTAGGACGAAAGAAGACATAACAACCTGCTTGGCAAATAAGACTCATAGCGCACAGGTCCGAAACAAAGAAAGTCACGATCGTCTCTGCAAATGGAAAGACAGTGTGCAATTGTGAAATACTGTTTAACAGCAAAAACCACGAGGAAGCTTACATTATACAGCTTATTTAATTCACCATGCAATATTGGCTAACGTTCGGAATGAAACGTGAAATGTCAAATTAATGAAATACTCCCCGGACACTGATACACTAGTTATGTTAACATGAAAGTACAGCCTCTTCCGCAGTGGTACATCTATTTCAATGGTATCGGGGGTTGTTGACATGCGGTCTTATGGATGGAAAGCAAGGCAAAGGCATTGTCAGTGTTACATGCTTTCTCTGACGCAGACACTACGTAACAGGGAGAAGGTGTAGATGCCTTCCATATGTTGCTCGACTGTGATTCCGTCTGAGATCTAACATGAATTTGTTTTCCGGGCCTATCTTCCAAAGGGTGTCAACATTACCCTCATACCCGAGCAGACCGGAATATGAGGAAAAGCTACTTTTGCTCAGCAGGTACACATTGCTCGTGTTGGACATGTATATTATCAGGACATTGATGTCTGCATACATCCACACACATCGGACGTTTCCCCAGTACATATGGTAATTATTAAAATGGTCAGATGACAGTCACGCCGCGTTAGCATGCACAGTAAGTGTAGTACAGAACGAAGAATGATGAGGATACTCATCTTGAGAATGCCATTCCATCTGACGTTGACGGTGATTCTGATGAAAGAACCATTGCTGAACTACATAAGCGACCGTGACAGTAATGTTTGCAGTGTATACATTTGTATGTAATGTTCAATCTGCACCCGAAAAGACATTATCGGGACACTTGAACAACTGATGTATTAGACAATACATTATCGGAACACTAGAACAACTGATGTATTATTTGATTGTCTATATATTCTACATTCATACATGCTGTTGTGAGCATCGTCCTCGCGACATGTGTATTTAACAATATAGCTAATACATGATATAACCAGTTGTACAAGTTATGTGAGGTACATATGTATCCTAAAACATCACATACGAAGGGTAATTGAAGATAGTATATCATTTCCCATGTGTTACCTTCTAAGGGATACGTTTTCTTCACGTGCATACATGTATATACTTGTATACGTATATGTGCGATGATACATTTCACAGTATGTATATTTGTTACAAACATATAATTAAATTCCTCAACCATAGTTCAACTGATATGCCCACACTTACGTATAACGAGGCGGCCATCTTGAAAATCGCGGCTATTTTACAAACTTATCTCTCTTATATTATATTTCACTTCCTGATAAAGTATTAATCACTACACGTATGCGATTTTCACATTTAAACCAATAGTATATGTTACTTAAGTGCGGATATATAGCAAAGCGAGGTAAAATATGGTGGCCATTTTGAATTTCAAAATGGAGGTCGAAAACTTTATTTCCGCAAATCGCAACATTGATTTTCGGATTCCTCGTTCAATTTCCATTTACAAAATGTATAGAGCAACAAATCCCCAAGAAAATCCGACGAAAATACATAACAAGTCGGACTTTATGTTCATATTCAAATCAGACATGATAAATTAATTAAATGCGTCACCTGAAAATATTTTTTTCCACAGATTATAAAGTATGATAATTGCACATGAAACAAAATAAATACGTAGAATAAAAAGTAATGTCCGTTAATATTTTAAGGAAACACGATTATCGCCCCGGATATCAGTGTGGAAATTTACGTCTGTTTTAAAATGTATAATAATTCCAATCCATGCGTGGGGTAAAAGAAATAATTATTTATTTTGCCAGAAAATGTCTCTGATGATGTCTCTGATATAAATAAAATGTTGTGCCTACTGAGTGGACATGTACCTTTAAAAGCAAATGTATATTTTAATAAAGTTTAATATACCAGACAAATGGTTTTCAAGATGGCCGCCGAAATTATTATTTTTATTTAAAAAAATATTAAATTCCATTTTACACTGCTGTGTTATACGAAGTTTTAATTACATAAATCATGCATTCCAATTTGCTCCTGTATTCAACCTACCACGTCACAAATGTTTTGCGTATTCTAAATTTCTAAATCCGATATGGCTGCCTTGACATTAAGCAAACTGGTGTTTGCAAACATAGTTTTTGTATGGTGCTGATAAGTGAATCCCAAGTGTAATAATCACTCTCTTTGTGCAGATACACGATGTATTGAACTTCGTTAGTTTATATACATTTCAGCCACTATTAGCAGGCTGTGACCGGTGAAATAGGGCTTATGGGTTTTGCGACCAGTGTCTATCCAGATCAGCTGATCAGGATCTGCACTGATCGCCGTCCCATCAATGAAACACCGGTCAACCTTCAAAAAGCAATATAGATCATTATCGGGCTACAGCAGTATGGTATTTGATCAGGAGCCATTCTGGTCACAAATCCCATAAGCTCTATTTATCCAGTCACAGCCAGAGATGCTAGGCGTTCCGTGGTATTGATGGTGTGAACATTTTCAGCTTCTTGAATCATCTCGGCTGTATCTTCAAGTTTTCATACTCGGTCATCGATGTATCTGTATCAACATAAAACATAGATAACGTATACAGGACACACTTTACACATTATCCACATGTTCATAGTATTGTCTTCACGTGATTTGAAACAAGACAACTAACTGTTGAGTGTCCGCTCAGCGATGTTGGCTAACACCGTCATAAGACATAAATGTAAATAAACGTTACTGTTTATATATTGGAGTTACATTCATGTGAGGGTTAGCGACTGCAGAATTTAGTTTCTTAACCATTAACCATGTGAATAATAATGTATGTTTAGTTAGCATAGATTCCTTGTATTTTCCCTACCCCAGGGAGTACATGACATGTGTATGTTTCATTCACCAGCACGCTAACTGGCTAAGAGTAAGTTATATATCCGGCATCATTTGCATATCAAAAGAGCCTGATACAACCGCGCGTCTCTTATCAGTAAATTAAACTTAACGGACATTACTTTACATTATTTATTCTCAGTATTTATTTTGCTTGATGTGCAATTATCATACTTTATAATCTGTGGAAAAAAATATTTTCGCGTGACGCATTTAATTAATTTATCATGACTGATTTGCATATGAACATAGCCTGATACAACCGCGAGTCACTATCGAAAAAATAAATGTTACTAAATGATTATATCTGTATAGCGGGCACTGATAATATTAAACTGGTGGAATAGTTACACAAGTATACACTTATTTAATTCATATAAATAAAATGTTGTGACTAACAGATCGGACCTCAACTTTGAACACACTTTTCTAAATTATCATTGACGGCATAGGTAAGCAACATAATGCAAATAAGAATGATGATGTTAGTAATAATCAAATGAAGTTTCAATCAAATCCGACTGACGGTGACAAAGATAGTATGTCAAACAATTTAACTCACATCTAAAAATAAATAAAATAAAATTTTAATTCATTTGAACTTGACTTTACGAAACGTGGTTGCCGTAATTTGGTAATACATGTGCTTTATTTGTGGCTTATGCTGGCTAAGTGATAGTTATATATGTGTACTGCATTGTGATATGCGAGACCTGGGTATATATTGCGCTTGTAATCCATTGTATCTGCTTTGAGATACACCAGCACTGGGGTAGCTCAACTTGTGTGTCAATCAGCCTTCACTTGTCCCCGTGCCTGGTGTGTTGATATGTTTTCTCAATTTGGTTGGCGAACATTAAGTAAATACGATACATCAGCAATATTTGCCACATTGGGCATATACATTGTATACAAGTACAGCCATTGGATTACATATTATCCCTCAATTATACCAAGTGTAGCCATTGACTAGCAAGAGCTTTTATATCATCACTCTAATTGAATATTACTGTACCGCACTGTAATGTTTGCATACCAATGTGTTATGTATTCATGTTCTATCTGAGTATAATAAATTAAATATTCATTAATAACACATAGCCATTCGATACAAGCCAATCGCTGGACACCCCAACTATGTTAACACAAGTATTGCCAGGTCACGGGCTCTGCAACCAACGTTGTACCCGAAGCACGATTTTTCTATCCGTACTTCTTCAGTCTCAGGTCACTCGTGCAATCGACATGACGTCCTTAGTTTTTCTCACGACAAACGTTCCATAATCACAGGTCAATGACAATCAAAACACTAAACTTCGTACGATAAAACAATTTGTATGAAGATTTTAATAACTGTATCAACTAAATTACTGTAATTCGCTAATGCTAACATTTACCACCGATTTATATAGGTGTCATTGAATCTGAACATTAAAACAAAAATAAATCTCAAAATCGGCTATTACTAAGAACGTTGTGTTGTTTGCAAATATGCTGGGATTTGAAATTTGAGGCAGAAATGTTAACGAATTGAATTGTATCACTTCTAAATATATTTTTAAACAGAGAACAAGTCAGTGTTACACTTGCTATGCTGTTGTAGGACATGTTCCACACTGGTATGTCCAACACTTGTTCAGATATTACGAGTTTTGATTATCCAGAAATAAGTATAGGGTGTTTTTTTATAAATCAGTAATATTTAACCTATACTGTATAATTTCTAGACTAGTGACGTCCATGATGCTTCGGTAATGTGCTTATAATATGCTTTCCACCGCACTACTGACTGCAAGCAACCGGTTAGATTAGACTACATATGAGAGTTGTGGTATAATGAGGAAGTGAACGTGTTTGATTTTAAAAAGCGAATTTATGTTAGTGAGACACGTTTCTTAGTGCAGTTTACACTCGAAAGCTTTGATATTTATGTTAATGTATTAGCAACTGTAAAATCTATGCCGAAAACCCACCACACCAAGCAGCGGTTTCGACACGATGTAACACGTTGCATAGCGAATAACGATTACGACTTCGTGTTGCTTTTTCTTTCAATGGTGACGAATGTGAGTTTTGTACCTGTCATAATTACATAATCTTCAGACCCGGGCGCATTTGAATTGTTTTGCACATTGTTTAGAAAGGTGGTTCATGTATATAGAAACAATAATTGACCATCCAAGACACGATAAAATCCCCTGTGGTATATACTGTAAAAATAGACAAAATTAAACTGAATCCGCCGCCATCTTCAGTTTGATGTTGCCACTGACCAATCAGAGGCAGCGATTAGGGGTTAAATGTGAAAGCATAGAGGCAACACGGCACTTAATGTATATTAGGCTACTTCAGGTATATTAGGCTACTTCAGGTAGGCTACTTCAGGTAGATTAGGCTACTTCACGTATATCAGGTTACTTCAGATATAAACAACATTTATTCAACCCCCTGTATTATGCTACATGGAGCAATGGTTGCGGTATACACGTATTTATTATGCAGGTTTATTGTTCTACAACATAGTGTTCCATAAAGATAGAAATTTCGTTTTGGTGTTCAGTCCCATTGTGTCAACCCATTAGAACACATATCATCATTACCAGCCCATTCATTATTGAATCAAACATGGTTACTACATGTATACAATTAAATAATCTGCAAATCTGATAAAGGTCTTAATCTGCTATGCTTTTCTAACCATTGGGAATACATACCGCATATTAACACATATACCATTTGGAGGAGGATTTTGATATTATTCTAGAGGTTTGCAATACTGTTTATTCAACATTGATTGTTTGTATACGCACGTTTGAAACATGGGACGTATTATGTATTCGCCTTGGAAGGGCGGGTGGGCACAGCTTGTCCACGCAATAACTATATTTTGACTTGACGTAACAACATTCGGTATACATGTTTATCACGACAAGTCGAATAACTATATTGATTTAAAAAATAATTTGATGGCCTATTCCCCTGTGGGGGCCATTTGTAATGTTCGCACTCCGTATCCTTGTCCGCGCAATAACTCGATTACTACCTGACGGATCGTAACCACATTCGGTATGCATGTATTGTTTTTCAGTGAGGAACCCTATTGATTTTCAAAATTTCAAATACTTCCGATTACTTATCTCCCCGTGGTGTGGCCATATTTAATGTTCGCACTCTGTTTTCTTGTCCACGTAATAACTCAGTGCTACTTGACGAATCATAACCAAATTCGGTATACATGTATTGGTTTTCAATGAGTCATCACCTCTTGCTGACTGGGCCTACCTCGACAGGCGTATATTGCGTATATCTGGCACTCTTGATGTTGTCGTATGACTGCTTAACATTCATTTAATATTTCCCCTGTCAATAGTCGACCGTTGATTGGTTTGTCTTGCGTTTGTGCATATGAAATTCTAAGCCGGTTTTATGCCACCACTGGTCATGTTCGACGTCATTTACGTAAAATATGGTTAATTTTGTAAATCACTTTTATGAGATATCGCACATGTTGTTAGGTACAAAATCACAAAAAGGCCACCCTCCACATTTGTTTTATTGGATGAACATTCAACCAATATCGATTGTATTGCGAAACAACCTTCGTACGACTGAAATGTTCGTAAGTGCAAATTTAGGATTGCCTGAAAATTTTATTTGATGGATTTACAGATATGCAGCCTATGCTCAATAAATGTAAATGCAACAATCATTTACAAAAACACATTGTTAATATGAAATTTAGAGACTATCATAATTTTGCACTTTATATGAACATTTTCCTGACATCCGACATACCGTTTTAAAGGCCGTTATATAAGTAATATAATGGTACAATGTATATGTGTTAATGATGTGGCGTATCTTGTTTAGATTATATTTACATCAAATGATGACGATGTAGACGCCAAAAACGTCTGTCCGTGTAACATCAGTAGCATTTTGTTATTGCAGAAGATCCCATATATCGGAGACGGATCACGACAATTCCGCGGAATGTTTATATATAAACGCGACATTATTGTTTTCAGCTCCGTCATTGGGCTACTTACGGTAACTGCCACCACTTTGCTGATTTCCTATTTAGAAGAAGCTATGCCAAGTTGCCATTTTATCCGAGTGATGTACATGGTCAGCTACTGATGTACGTGCCCCGAACACAGTAGTGATATGTCACGTAAAACGTTTAGTTGTCAAACTGACGTTACGTTCATTGGCAGCAATAGCGTGCGTAAAGTCACTACATACACAATTTATGTGGTACACGGTACTCATACTGAATTTAGCCGACTTACCCTGCAGTGCTAATTCCTCGTAAGTCGAGGCGTTCTCGTCTCGTCTCGGCTCCAGTGATTCATACGGCCCTGCTCCGCTGAAACGGAATTCCACCAATAGTAGTAACAGCAGTGAATACCTAGCAGTGTTTGCGGGTTTATGTTAGCAGCTGTAATGCTATCTAACAAGAGCTTTGTCAGACAACATTTCTATTATCCCATGTGTCATAATGTGAAAGCCAACAACAGCCAAAATAAATATTTCCGAGCACATGTTCACTGTCTGCTGTCCCAATATAACTCTCTAATCATGTTGTCCTGGCGTGTCCGTATGTGACGTTGAAGGCGCGTCTGTGCGTTTGCCATTTCAATGGCCCACCGTGTTAGCTTCCATTTATATAGACTCGTTGGTCCCTTTAGGATACAGTGTTATCTTAATGTATTGCCTCTGTGTCAAGCGAACCTTCAGACCAGGATAGTATCCGCATATTCTGATCAGGTGTTTCATTGTGCGCCATTCTGTCGGGGAAATACTTATCTAATGTGTCCACCCAGTCAGCGATCCGGGTGGTTATTATGGCACATCATGATATATAGCAGTGAAGTGTAGACTGATGTGACTCGAGATACGGGGCTCATGTTTGAATGTGTAACCAGTGTAGTTTTATGACGATGCATCCAATAATGCAGTCTGGCCATGGTGTACACCATTACAGTCCGTGGAAAGCCCGTACTTATTCTAACAAACAGCTTTCTATTATCAGGAAGGCGCTAGAAGATCAACGGGCTGAATATACACACATGCCATAAGTCCCATGTGTCCAGTCACGGTGACAGGTGACATAGGCCCGGTACTGACCGACCAAGAACCGCTTACTTATACTTACCTTCCTCCCCACGAATTACCAGACTGGACTGTCTCTGAAATGGAAAAGTATAGAACTAATGTCAGGGTTTATCAATATATCGCTGAAATGCACGTCCTTAGCTGCTCTTCATAGTTTCAATATTTTCCAATAAAAATATAATTTGAACATGACATTGTATGAGAATCGCCTATGCTGTCAAAACTTGTATCAAGTAACGAGCTCCGTATTGACATAATACGTACATACTGGTAACATAATGTCGCATAATATCCGGGCTACAACAAATTAAAAACTGACAATTCATTGGTCGAACGAGGTCACATGACGTTTCCGAAAGACGTCAGTTTAATGACACAATATAACCAAGTCCGCCTTCTTTTAAAAGATACCTGTACGTCACCGTTGCTCCTTCTGTAGTGTAAAACTTTACCTGACAACTAGAACACCATGCTTAGCCTAGTGTCTTTTGATATCGAGTTTATCATTAGAGACTCGAAAACGGTAGGAATTCCTCGGCGAGCTTCGGAGTTCCTACGCCTGAAGATACATAAACTGGAAAACGCGTTCGTAGAACACGGCAGCCCCACCTACCGTTTTCAGGAAATCACGCAAAATTGGAACATTCCAAGTAGAATCTGAGGGTTATTACCTTCGCTCAGTAACACATCATAAAGAAGCTACATTCCAAGTGCATATAATATGGTTTAAAGTTTTACGAGTTACAAATTTCAATGTGAAAGTCCAAAAGTGGGCCGGAGGTCAAATGAATAATCGAAACTAACATTGTGCATCTACATATTACGTATACAGAATATTCATACCAAGGGTGGAGCCTGCAGCTATTGCGGTTGAACGGTTTGGCGAATTACAAGGCAACATTAAACAAATTATAAGTCTGAAAAGATGCCATAATCCATTTGTAACCCGGATATGGGTAGCTTGTCCGTGCTCGATATGGTTATTCGTTTTCAGTCAATATATATTTGGCAAATGCGGTACCTGATCAATGGGGGTTTCAACATACCAGAAACATCCAGCTCATCGTAAATTGTGCTAGTCGTCGCCCGTGTGGGTGTCAACGACTCGTACGGTAAGATGGCGGCTTCGCTGAAATATAATAAAGAATACATTTGACATACGACATGTATATGTATATAGGATGTATGATATATTATATGTATATTGGATGTGTGATATATTACATGCATATTAGATGTGTAATATAATATATGTATTTATAAATGTGATATAATACATATATATAGGATGTGGGGTATACTACATGTACATAGGATGTGTGATATATTACATGTATATAGGATGTGTGATATACTACATGTCTATTGGATGCCTGATATAATACATGTATATAGGATGTGTGTTATACTACAAGTAAATAGGATGTGTTATACTAGAAGTATATAGGATGTGTGATATACTACATGTATACTGGATGTGTGATATACTACATGTATATTGGATGTGTGATATATTACATGTATATTGAATGTGTGATATACTACATGTATATAGGATGAGTGATATACTACATTTATATAGGATGAGTGATATACTACATGTATATTGGATGTGAGATATTTTAAATATATATTGGATGTGTGATATACTACTTTTATATAGCATTTGTGATATACTACAAGTATATAGAATGTGTGATATACTACATGTATATTGGATGTGTGATATAGTACACGTATATAGAATGTGTGATATACTACATGTATATAGGATGTAAGATATACTACATGTATATTTGATGTGTGATATACTAAATGTATTTTGAATGTGTGATATACTACATGCATATAGCATGTGTGATATACTACATGTATATAACATGTGTGATATACTACATGTATATTATATGTGTGATATACTACATGTATATAGGATGTGTAATATACATCATGTATATAGCATGTGTGATATACATCATGTATATAGCATGTGTGATATACTACATGTATATATTATGTGTGATATACCACATGTATACTGGATGTGTGAATTACTACATTTGTGGAATACAGTATATAGGCTGTGCGGTATACATGCATAGATGATGTATGATATACTACATATAGGAGGTATGACATACTATAAGTGTATAGGATGTGCGATATACTACATGTATATAGGATGTGTGATATACTACATGTACATAGGATGTGTGATATACTACATGTATATAGGATGTGTGGTATACTACATGTATATAGGATGTGTTGTATACTACATGTATATAGGATGTGTGATATACTACTTGTATATAGGATGTGTTGTATACTACATGTATATAGGATGTGTTGTATAGTACATGTATATAGGATGTGTGATATACTACATGTATATAGGATGTGTGGTATACTACATGTATATAGGATGTGTTGTATACTACATGTATATAGGATGTGTGATATACTACATGTATATAGGATGTGTTGTATACTACATGTATATAGGATGTGTGATATACTACATGTATATAGGATGTGTGGTATACTACATGTATATAGGATGTGTGATATACTACATGTATGAAGGATGTGTGGTACACTACATGTATATAGGATGTGTGATATACTACATGTATATAGGATGTGTGATATACTACATGTATATAGGATGTGTGATATACTACATGTATATAGGATGAGTGATATACTACATGTATATATGATGTGTGATATACTCATGTATGAAGGATGTGTGATATACTACATGTATATATGATGTGTGATATACTACATGTATATAGGATGAGTGATATACTACATGTATATATGCTGTGTGATATACTACATGTATGAAGGATGTGTGATATACTACATGTATATAGGATGTGTGATATACTGCATGTATATAGGATGTGTGGCATACTAGATGTATATTGGATGTGTGGTATACTACATGTGCATAGGATGTGTGGTATACTACAAGTACATTGGATGTGTGATATACTACATGTATATAGGATGTGTGATATACTACATGTATAGTGGATGTGTCATATGCTACATGTATATAGGATGTGTGATATATTACATGTATATAGGATGTGTGATATACTACATGTATATAGGATGTGTGATAAACTGCATGTATAGTGGATGTGTCATATGCTGCATGTATATAGGATGTGTGATATACTACATGTATATTTGATGTGTGATATACTACATGTATATAGGATGTGTGGTATACTACATGTATATAACATGTGTGATATACTACATGTATAGTGGATGTGTCATGTGCTACATGTATATATGATGTGTAATATACTGCATGTATATTTGATGTGTGATATACTACATGTATATTTGATGTGTGATATACTCATGTATATAGAAATGTGTGATATTCTACATGTATATAGATTTGTGATATACTACATGTATATTGGATGTTTGATATACGACATGTACATTGGATTTGTGATATACTACATGTATATGGATGTGTCGTATACTACATGTATATAGGATGTGTGATATCCTGCATGTATATAGGATGTGTGACAGTCTTATCAGGTGCTGCCCTGTTCGCCGTTCCATCAAGGAAACCCCCGTTATGTTTCTAACAATCAATATAAAATCGTTATCAGGCTACATGGCTGTGGTATTTAATCAGTAGCTACACTGGTCACAATCCCATAAGCCTCATTTCTCCAGTCATAGCCACATATTTGTTTACATACCATCCATGTTGTACAGTGGACGTAGCCTGGACTTGGGACATTGCTGAAACACAAGTAACACTTCGTGCACAATTTTGCATATCGTTAGTAGGCCACGTACATGTACGTTCATTTATCAGGGAACGAACTTTTTACTGGTCGAATGCGTACCGGTACTGACTGATAATATATTGCATTGACCTTTTACCAATATCCGGGTTACAACAAATTGAAATCTTTAATTTCTTAGTCACATGACGATAAACATCGACTCTATTGTTTGTCAGAGGTTGGTAACCAACTTGAACACCTTTGTAGACAAAGAAAAGTTTGCATCTATATGCAAACCTGGGCAAACCTGGGCACGAAAACGTCGTTCCTCACGGCAAACGACACACGTTGTGTGAATTGACAGCTTGCCACAAGGAACACCGGCTCAGAAAAACGGTCTTACGATGGATAGCGTAGCCCGGATCAGTCTGTGCATCCGCGCAGTTTGATCATTGCATGTGTTTGTCGCCATTCGATCAATACCATTTCCTATAAAAACTACATGTCACCAATATAGCAGTTGCTGATCTTTTGAGATCAGCGGAATGATTACATGTAGAACATAAAACGCTTATTTGGATGGTGAATGGTGATAAAGGTACACATATTCGCCTTACAAATGCTGCAAGGTACTTCTCCGTGCCAGTGATGCGTATGTAATCACAAATCGTGTCAATGTTGTGGACAGATGAATAAACACAAATATATATACAGACGGGCGGCAGAAATGTATAAACTATAATGTAGAACATTGTTGAAATACTTTAAATAAAACCTTACCTGTAGGCGAATAGTATTAGATATAGAATCGCCAAAGATCGGAAAAAAATAAGCCAAAGCTGAAGTTTTCAGTATAGGTGAGAAATATCATTAGGAGGAGCATATGAAAACTCCCCATGAATCCCACTGGAGCTTAATCCATAATTCAAGATGGCGTCCAAGATGGCCTCCATAAATTTATTAAACACATAAAGGTAACATTAATGAACATATTCACACATAGGGTGGCAGCATATCACTGAACAATGTATACATTAACCTTTTTCAATAAGTATAAGTCGCTAAACCTTTCAAATATCGAAGATGGCTGCCAAGAATGCCAACAAAATATGTAAGTTACATTTTCTTCACAATATATATGAATTGATTTTTAATTGTCTTGGAGTTACATTTACTATTATTAAAGCTTCAATACGTTTATATTTTAAATAATATGGCGCCCAGCCGCCAAAACTGGAAAACGTTGTCCAATATGCATAACAGAATGCGCAGTCCACATGTTGAGCCCGTCTAGGCTGTTGCTAGTCCGAGGCTGTATTGATAGTCCCAATATTTAGTGATCGTATCAGGGTGTATTTATTTGGTTAGATATACATGTATAAGGTACTTAAAACGTTTAAGTCAAATGTCGTAAAACAGTTCGATATTGACCGTGTGTAGGAAGGTCAAATGGATGATCTACGGAATCATGTGTGGATGGTAACACAAATAGTTTGACGTTTCATGTTGTCGCGATTTTGCGTTGGAAATATACGTATAACGTATTTAAAAAAACGGAAATTGTGTGAAAAATGTTATAACACAATCTGATTATGATTGGAGAGATATAAGTGATGCACATTTAGTACAGTCTCTTCCATGGACGGAGGGAAATATTTCATCATGACCACTATGTCTCCTTTCCACGTGGGCTCGACAAGCAATTACTTTAGCGTATGTCTACCTTCTTGAATCAATGCACATTAACTATGAATTTGATAAAATAAAATATAAAGCATATTGCAATACAGTACGTAAGATCCATGTAATTCAATGTGGCCTCCAATATGACTGACGCAACCTGCTAATTTGTATAATATATTGATCAGTAACAACATGTGTATACTGTTTCAGACGTATCTTCCTTTTACCGTAATTACATTTATATACGAGTGCCTTCCAGCCTATATGTGTATGCACCGATGCTTACTTTCAATTGTTTACATTATGATATTGTCAGACCTTATATTTTAAGATAGATATATATTTGATAAATTATAATACATAACATATGCTACTAATCAAAGGTTAGATAGCATTACCTTCTCAGGTGGTTACCATGTATATATATTGTTTACAATGGTGCAAGTTGTATAGTTTAATGTTTAACGCATATGGATTGCACGGCAATACATTACATAAGTACGCACTTAGTATAATCCTGCAAGACTGATATTGCATGTATATGGAAGTATGTGACACACTCTCCAGGTCTTATTCCCTTGAAGTGTTCTGTTGATCAGCGACGTTTTAAAGAGAGTCTCCTGTCCGTGGGAACATGTTTACACTAACTGACAAGCTGTGGGCGGTTGGCTGGGCGGTTAGCGGTGCTGGTCATCCTTACCAGAATCGTAATATCCTCGATTTGGTCCTCACTTACAATTTTACTTTCTTGTACGTGAGTGTTGAAGCCGGTTATCCCAGTTGTACGTGTAGTAATATTAGTGTACCCCGATTACGTTTAGGCCTAGTTTCGGTGCCTAAAATGACCATAACTGTTAGCAGCGCGAGTAGTATATAGGGAGTCATAATTATACCGCGATAGCTCACAGACGCGTTATATATGGCCCCATATATAACAAATAACGTGAGAAAACGTGAAACGCCAGTAAAAGAAAACCTCTTACAGTCCTTTCTGTCAAAATGTTCCGGGATTATACGTGTACAAAGTGTTGTGCGTTGCGTATCCGTGGAGTTTCCGTTAGTTGCGTTTCAGACCGTGTGTCGTCTACGTGTAATACGTTTTCGGCCATGCGTTGCGTTTCCCCACTCTTGCGCATGCGCGAAAGTCGAACAAACCGTGTTCAACGCATTGAGTTTCAAAAGCGTGTAATCCGTGTACAACGGTTGTAAACGTATACAACGGTTGTAAACAACGCATTGAGTTTCAAAAGCGTGTAATCCGTGTACAACGGTTGTAAACGTATACAACGGTTGTAAACGTATACAACGCTAAGGTAAACCGTTTAAACGATGTAACGCTTTCTTTTACGAACGGTTACACGCTTCTACATGTACACAGCACCGCACAGATGAAACCGTGTTATACTTATAACACGTTTCCACGGGTTTTAACGCATTACACGTTTTGGTATGCCAACCGTGTATCGCGTAGAATGCGCATGCTCAGATCGTTCTTCGTGTGTGTATATATACTTCTAGACTGCAGGGCTTCCAAAATTTTCAGTTTTCCGGTTCTGGACCGATTTTTGACCTCTCGGACCGGTCCGAGAAAAATTGCCAGTCGGCTGCTATTTCGCTATAAACCTTGTAAATTTACCGGTTTTGACCACCAAGTAATTTATGACACATATCCGCGGGACATATCCGTGTTAAACCAGTGTGCAGCTCGCTGTGTATTCAGTTTCTCCAAATATCGATTTTTCTTAACACACGCGTGGGACAGGTGTAATGCGGATTAGTGACTGAAACAGACTGGCTTCAGCGTAAAGATACGAGAGTTCCTAGACTCGCCATTTCTGATGATGTTAAAATAAAATAAAGAAACCATGCACTGTGTTTATCTGTGTTCGTAATATTTAACCCCAAGTAACTGACACTGACTATCGGCCCGGGCTGTTCCATATTAAGTTAGGAACTGTTACATTACGCTGTATTAGGGGTCATTTTTTTTGTACATAAAATGTACATGTACGTAGGAATGCCGCAGATCCTGATGAGCCGGCTCACGTGATCTACAATTCGCAAACATTTTGATAAACGACAAGGTTCATTGGTCGTGTTAAAAGCGTGACTCAATAGGCATCAGGGATTAGGGATCAATTGAAGTGCTAAATCACACCGCCGATGTACTTTGAACTCGATCTGAGGGTATGTATTCGCGATATTTTAAAAGGGACGAAACAAGGACGCCTCGAAGCGATCGGGGCCGAACAGGTATTCGCGTTAAAACGTGTAACCGTTGTACACGTTTCAACGCTTTCATATAGCTACACGCTTCCAGGTAAAGCGTTGTACACGTTTCAACTCTTTCACCTCGCTACATATGTATACGCCAAAGCTTGTTATACGCCTTGAAGCTAAACGTATTACACGCTTTAAAACTAAACGGTTTGACAATGTGTATTACACGTGTACGAAACCGTAGTATACTAATAAACAAGTATACAACGCTTTTAAACTAAACGGTTTGACAATGTGTATTACAGTGTACGAACCGTATTATACGTTTGCACGTAACAAGCTTTTAAACTAAACGGTTTGACAATGTGTATTACACGTGTACGAACCGTATTATACGTTTAAACAACGTATACAACGCTACAGCAAACCGTTGCGTTCGCATTGCGTTCGCGTTGAGTTTGCAAGTGTTGTCTACGGTGGAACAAAAACGGAGACTGCACTGTATGTGAGAAAATAAAATCCGTCCCCGATTCGGACTGGTTTTCGGCTACCTTTTACGGCTACCTAAAATCCGTCCCCGATCTGCAATGGTTTCAATTTCTTTTTTTCTTTTTTTTTTTCGCTGGGCCGTGGCTTTTTTGTTTTCTTACACGGTGGTGAGGAGATTCTTTCTCTCGTCGGCCCTCCCCTCCGTGACGAGTTCTTCATCTGTGAGAGGTTCAACTTTGTTGAGAGCGCGCGCCTTAGTCCGAAAAGTATTTTTTAAATCCTGATATCTAGACATCTCCTCCACTACCAATTCAAATTCAGCGTCTGATATATTGTTATCGACTAAAGCTTTAGACACGATAACGTCGATGCTGTTATTCTTAGACCTCGCGAGAACCGCTATTCGATCGTGCTTTCTGCTCTTAGTCTATAGTTTTCTACCCACTAATCTGGCAGTCATACAGAGCAGCCCAGCCACAGTGGCTACCCCGCTCAAAGCTCCAACGACAGGCACAGCCACGACTGTGGACAACAAGGCCACGCTTCCAGCCCCACCCATTATAGAAACGGACGATAACAAGGTGCTCACCCCCTCCGCTATATTTGCAGCTCGTCTATATTTTTTAGCATTTACCCTCCGAGTTTCCCCCTCTTTTTTAGAATCTGCTGTATCTCGACGATATATTTCAACCTGAAGTTTGACGGGGTCAAACTCCTATCCCCCAATTCCAGGGAGTTTAGTGACTCCAATCGCCCGTTCTTCCCCATCCAGTACGAGATTTACGCGGACCGCGACCACAGAATTACCCTTAAAATTAAACGAGCAGACCGCCATTCGGAGAAGTGTGCCTGGAGCTGTCATGACGTACCCCCCATATCTATTGATCGCGTTGGTACCGAACGAATATTCATATGCTCCATTTTCCAACTAGTTCAGTAAGTGCTGTCTGGTCCTCAGATCGCAACATCTCATAAGCTTCAGTAAGGTCCGTCTGTGTATTTGATCGGACTTTCTCAATACCCGTCCGGACTTCCTCAATCTCCGTCCGGGCCTCTTCGTGAACTTGTGCTATATATGTTAGGACGTCCGTTCTCAGTTGTGTTATACTTCTATGAATGTGCTTTGTAGCTGAAGTCACAGTGTCATCAACCAGTGCTACGGTTTTCCCGGTAGTTAACAAATCACTCTCTGTGGGGGTGAATCCACCACCTGAATCATATATGTATTTCGGTGGGGATAATAAATTGGAAGAACTATCTGGCCCGTATATACTCATACTATTGAGGTTTATAACTTGGGAAAACTTTATTTCAATTTGAAATTTCTAGGACGACCGAAATCGGATAATAGTTCTTCAACTCTTTATCTCGGTCGTCGAGAATAGATACCTGAAATTCGTGGATGTGTCCAGATTCCAAAACTTTCATCTCGGGGGATGGGAAGTCTAATGTCACAGTCTCTCCAAAATAACAATCACTGGCGGGCACTGTTTTAAGTAGTGTTCTGGGGCCCCATTTAACAGATTGTACGACGTGTTCAGTTGGGTTAGGTGCACCCTGAGGGTTTTGGTAAGGGCTAGATCCACAGGCACATCTCAAACAAATTTTTGGCCCCGAGGGGAAACAATTTTTTTAAGTGGACCTCTGAAACCGAGGGGAATGCCTAATGGGTCTGATATAGTTATCACAGCGCCTTCGGGGGCAGTTAATGTTGCAAGTCCGTTAACCTTCGATATCGAGAGACTGGCTTCGTCGCCAAGCTCTGTGGAAACAAAGTATATGATCTGTCTTGCTCCCCACAACCCGTGAGGCAGCTTTACACTTACTTGGCGTCCATCCTTCACATAGTAAAACCCTTTGCGCCCCCCAAGTTTCGCCACCCAACCGTGAAGGTGATTGATCTGAGGCCGGCCCGCCGTTTTCCACAGCAGTTGTCGATTGACTTCTGAAGTTCACAACTCTCTTTTTGAACATTAGTGTTAATAGCAAACATAATAATATCTTTCAATAAATACCAAGGCATTTAGCTTCAATTCAAAGGCAAAGTACGCGGCTGGGGGAGTCTACGCCTCTAAGGTGGGCGCTCCCCGGCTGGTGCACCCCACTATCCAAGTTAGCGGCGGAAAAGGCTTTCAAACCAAATTTGAACAATATAGGCTGCCCAAGATTACTATCGTGGAGGCCGTGAGCGGGTGGAAAACAACACCGATGCAGTTTGGGCAGAATCAGCTCAACTTCGCCGTATGGTGCGCAACAGCCGGATGCGGGGTTTCCTCTATTGACCATCTGGCCGCGGAGGATCACCTTCTTGAGGGCCGTTTACAACTTTTACGCGTATTACACTATTAGGAGGATTCTCAAAGAACAGATAATCTCTCTGCCGCAGGACGCCGGCTGGAATCCCATTTCCAACGCATACGACCGTAGGGCGTTCGAAATAATTTGTAACGAATTTGGGGTACCAAACGACGCGGACTGGCGCCAGAAAGCATTTCCTACCAGCACTGGCCTCGGGGACGTTCTCATTCGTGGCCAGTCCGGGAATTGGACGCAGACTGATTTTAGACACGATCACTCTGGCGACCACATTGTCAGTTGGAACGCCGGGAATTTTGACCCCGCGACGATGACCTTCGGGCCGGAAGTGTCCGGAGGTCGGCACTGCGGCGTCTCATCCTGCAATTGGTTACATCCGAAACGAGTTCACGTCGATTACATACAGCAGGCTGCTGAGGTCCAGGACGCGTGGGTGCATTTATGTTAGATAAGGGTCTGTGGTTCACGCAGGCCGGGGTTACCCGCATCAACAACTCCAGATGGCGCGGGTGCTGGCGCGGGTGCTGGCGCGGGTGGTGCAGCCGCCGCCAGGGATAGATATAACTATGGTCGACATAGTCATGCCGAGAGCTGTGAGGATGCTTACTATTGTGACGCCCTGCTCTCTGAAAATAGTGAGAAGACGCTCACCGAGTGTCGTCTCCTCGTGCAGAACCCTCGAGATTGTTTCGCGGATCCGACTTATTTGGGCGCGGAAAGCCTCACGGCAAGCCGATGCAGCCTCCAAGCGAGCTTCTCTTTCATCTCACAAAGACCGCAGTCGTTCGGTGATCCGCTCGGTAGATTCTCTATCCCCACGGGCTTCCTCCAGTTTTCTTTCTTCTAGCGCGATATGTTCATCCAGCGCCGAGAGTTTGGAGAGGTCAAAGACCAGTTCGCCCCGGACCGTTTGTAGAGCCTTATCGAGTTCCCGGAGTTCGCGAAGAGGTAACGATGGGTCATCCATCGTGCTGAGTATTCCATCTATCTCGCTTTCGCTGATATCCATTGTGCGAATAGCGTCGGTGGCTACTCGAGGTAGCTCGCTGAGCTCGAAGGTTTCTATCGCGGCGGCCGTCTTCGCCAGCGTTTCGTCGGTAGACTGTAGGGTCTCTACAGCACTGGCGGGCATAATTGTTTTACCAGTCTTCCAATCCGTGAATCCTAATTCATTCTTTACGATTTCTTCACCGCCCAGGTTTTTTCAGGCAATGGTGCTCATAGATAGGGGTTTTCCGTTTCTTATATTAATGAGCCGGACATTTGGTGCTGATCGTAGACGTAACCTACCACGCCGATCCAATTCGAATTTGGAGTAGTCGCGGCCGACAGATGGGACCACACCTTCTTCTGCCAAACTGGTGTAGCAGTCGTCTACAGCTGACTTGACTAATTCCTGGCTTATACCAATGGCGTTGGTAGCGCCACCGATTTCCTCGCCGGCTGGAGTCTCTATGAAGGGCGTTTCGTTACCATTGATGTCATCATCGAGGTCATCATTTCGGTCATCGTCTCGGTCGAATTCGTCCATGCCAATATCGTAACCAGCCATCTTTAACGATGTATTAACTCATTCCACCCTAGCCCCTGCTAGCCAGTTCCACCCTACAGGTATCAGCTAGGCTAACTCCTAGCAGCAGCAGTGGGACAAATTTCATAAAATGATTCAAGTCAGAAAGACAGCTAGGTGTGTATTAAATCAATAGCTGATAACTTCTATGAATAATGAACAATAAAGATGAAATTTCATACAACTATTCAGCGTAAATCTTGCTACAAAATGGTATAGGTTTTTCCATAAATAAATTGTTAATATTTGTAGAAATGTGAGATATACCGTATATTTTTTTCTATTTCTCAATAAACTATACACGTTTTAGGTTCTGTAGAATCATCTGAGGGAAATTATTATAAATAACTGGTAGCTTGTATATTTTTTAGATAAATAGGAAAAACTATTGGGCACGATCTGACAAAACCGGTCTTATTCATTCCTAAACAATGCGGGTAGTGATCAGCATGTTCAATGATGTGGCTGTCAATGATGTACAGATATGTGCTTAGATAATCTCAGCTCTACGTATGTCTTTTACTATTTCACCTGTCTTGTATATTTCTGTATCTGATCTCAACGGATGGCTTTTACTACCTCATCTCTATTTTATCTGTATCAGGGTGTAAAATATTATTTGAAATATCACTTGCCCTTAAGGTCTAGTAGATGCAAAATCTTACTCGCCCTTACTGGTTTGCCACTCGCCCTTATATTTTATAAAGATATTTACTATGTTCGCCTTTAGTAGCCTATATATTCTACTGTACATGTATGTTATTTATAGCAATATTTACAAAAAGTGTAAATCCGCGAGTCTCATCAGGATCTGCACTGTTTGCAAGTACTGTTCATATTTGTCAAAGAAAAACATCCCATTTTTACATAGGGTAGCCTATGCATTGGAATATGTCGGACAGTTAGCCACCCCCCAGACCCCCCCTCGATGGGCACGTCCGTAGTGATATCTTGGAATAACCATAACAACAAAATGCATTGTGTTACTCAACGTTTATCTGTCATACGCAGCCGCTAATTGAAAACAATATTACGAAAAACTACTTGCACTGCACAATATCAACAACGGATGTTCTACGTACACAAATACATCGGATTATTTTGTTGCGCGTGATTTGCCCCCATTTGTGGTCATCGCTAAATTTAGTAACAGAGTTAACTCCCCTCCGAATACTCTCCGAAACAAGCGACACGTTTAACACACAAACTACATCAAGTTTGACCTTCCGACAGCCTATTATTAAACTCATCCGACACCTGTGCGAAACAAAACTCGCACGTGTAGGTCTAACTGATGTTTAATCCTCATTCTCTCTCTCTATCGATGGATTTACAGCGGATATTAATGACATTCCCGAATTCGGCCTGATTGACATTTGTCTATGGTGACCAATACACGCCAACATGAGTGTCAATTCTATGTTCAGGGAAGGGGGTCAATAAGTCAGTATTTACGGTGATAACTTACAGTCAGGGAACAAATTAATGACAGCATAACACATCCAGCGTATATTAATACCCATATTAATGCAAGTACTGAAATACGAGTTTGGGCTTCCATACATTGAACATTTTGTCAGCGGTTTCCCAATGACGTCATTTGTATGTTTTAATATACTCGATCCGGGGCCAACTATTTCATTTACAAAACAGAAGTAAACTTGGTGATGTACCGATAAGGCATTTTCAGGCGCGACACCGCTTCCGTGGCGGAATTATTGTAACTATTGCTCTTCAATCAGTTTTCAATATATCTATAATGATCATAGATATCTGAAATCTGTATACTTGAATTGATGATGTCTTGTACATGTGTTACCGTATCTTTCTGATATTGCTATGCATAATCTGTATTGTTGTTGAATGTTTTGGTACATACTGTAGCAGTGCATACTGTACTTCAAGTTGTGCCATATCAATAGTTTCCCCTTAACCATTAAAACGCTGAAAAATAAAATTGCCGTCTGCTCATTTTGTATATTTTAATCTCTTTAAAAACCTGTTTTGGCAGCGCATTAGAATCGTCTCAGTATATAAAAATATTTAAAACAGCAGACGACAATTGTCGTTTCCAGCGCTTTAAAGGTACATGCCCACTCAGTAAGCCCAAAATTAAATAAGTGTACAACTGATAGTGACGCGCGGTGGTATCAGGCTATTTTCATATGCAAATGAGGCATGATATTTTTTAATTATTTATACTAAAGAAATGCGTCACCTGAAAAAATAATATTTTCGTATGATCATTGCACATCATAAAATAATTACAGAGATTAAATAGTAATGTCCGTTAACATTTTAAGCAAACACGGTTATCGCCCATGATATCAGTGTGTACATTTAGGTCTGATATAAAATGTATAATAATGCCAATCAGTTCGTGGGATAATGGCGCATGAATGTTTATTTTGCCAGGAAATGTCTCAGATGATGTCTCTGATGTAAAGAACATTTTTACCTACAGAGTGGGCATGTACCTTTAAAGGTTTTTGAAACTGCAACACCAACAATCAATCAATCAATCAATCAATCAATCAATCAATCAATCAATCAATCTAGTTTAATCTTGTAGTACCCTATGTTCAGTACTTTCAGTACTTTGATTATAATTGGACTGGTCTGAAAATCATTTTCTAACGAAAATCAAGCGATCCGTCTCATCGGAATGCTGTGTAGTTTGGAGAAAATGATACTTTCGGAGATTTTGCGTATTTTCCATTTATATTGTAAATAGGTAAGTATTGATAAAATTTCAATTCACGCCGCTTGAGCCGCGATTTAAACTCGTCCTTAATTATAATTGTTCCGGTTGGCGCAAACGCTTTTATTCAATTCAGAGCGTTTATGAAATTAGCAATGGTATTTGATAAATAAACGGAGAACGGTGCATAACTATATTTGTTTTTATTCACGATCAATCATGGATGATCCAAAATTCACTCGACCCGTCGGACGACCGTCTACACAAATCTACACGACGGAGACGATGACAAAGTCGCCATGGCGAGCGGTTAAGTGGAATTATACACCCCTGTGTATCCGATATATAAAAGACAGATGAAATAGTAAAAGACGTCCGTAGAGCTGAGAATATCTAACCTAGATGATTCCTTGACCGAATGGTGAACAATGAAGTCCCTGATCAGACTATGCGGATGCGCAGGCTGATCTGGGTCTTCAATGGTCGGAAAGGTCATAAGCCAGGTTTTGTAAGATCATGATACACAAGCTGTACAAGCAAAAAGTGACTTAGTATTTGTGACCAGTATAGTGTAGGGTACAGGAATATAATTGTTAGGCATGCAGGAAGTGGGGCAAGACAAAATAACTCACCGCGTCCAAACTAGTGTTTACCATGTTTACCGGTACTAATCCATTTCACTGCACACAATAATCCAGTTTGGAAATTTTGCACACACTTATTCACACAGATTTTTTGATAAAATACTACATTGTAGTATGCTTTATGTACACGTCCGTTGATGGAATAAAGGACATACCTACCGTACGACCTACCACAAGAAAAATGGGTTATTGAATTCTGACACGTGCAGCTCCTGATCAACCAGTCTGGTTCTTACTGCGATGACTGATCAAGGGCCACACTGGTCGCATATCCAATAAACCTGTTTTCTCTTGGTGGATCATAACAGTAGAGTTTTGCGACCAGTGTAGATCCAGATCAGCCTGTGCATCCGCACAGTCTGATCAGGATCTGCACTTATCGCCATTGTATGTACATACTGTATACATGGCTGGAACAATCATTTGTTTTTCACAAGATCCCGGTGCCACAGCTCAAAACAACCAATACACAGATGAACGTTGCACTGTGTACACATGTTCAAAATTTCCCGTCGATGTTTTTGTTTGCTGCATTGTATGCAGCGACCGCGCTTCTCGGATTTCTTCGGAAAATTATTACCAATGTTTAACATCTCAATAATCAGCCCTGCCCTTATTTCATTTTCGACATAGTCCCCAATTAGTTGTTTAGTGCCAGGGCCATCTTGTATTCAACCATGACGAGTTTCTTGTTTCGGCCGTCTTTGTTTGACGTTGGTGGTTGACCGATTCCTTCATTATGATGAACCCATTTGTGATGGCTATGTCGAACGCAAACCAGAAGAGGTACTGTCACCATTTTCGTGATGAGCGGTATGTACTATATTGAGTACGCAGCTGATCTGCATAATCCACCCTATTCATGTTGGTGTTGTATGCCGGAATGATGGATGGTGCCGGGATTTGTTGCAATTCACCATTTTTCAGTTTTCGATTCACAACACTGTCAATTCTGGCTGGATTTTCTGCCGTGGAGAGGACGTACACATGTTTTTTCTCTTTCAACAGGGCCGTTTTGAATTGACCCTTTGAATTGACCCTATTCCACGGGCATATGTGCCATTTTCTAGTAGAGTTTCAAAGGGAGCCGGGCTGGTGAAATAGTTGTCCATGTTGACCATGTTGTTTGTGCCATATCGTGTGTGTCATGTCCCGAACTACACGTGCTGCCAGTCCAACTTCCACTCTACTTTGTTCTCTGCCAGTGTAGACCTGGAACTCATTGGTGTACCCGTTGGTCGGGTCCGCTCTCATCCAAACTTTTATCCCGTATTTGGATGGCTTAGCGGGAAGATATTGCCTGAATGAGAGACGACCACGAAACGTAACCATAGCTTCATCGACGCTGGTCTCCTCGTGTGGGTTGTAGCGGCGCAGACAGTTATGTAGAACTTCATTAAGTACAGGCCTAATGTGCTGAAGTTTGTCATGTCCCGGCTGGCCTTTGGCAAGGTTCCGCGTACGATCATTTGCATGAAGATACTGCCTGATCTTTTCGAATCGGTCGCGCTTCATGATTTTCCGGACATTCAAATTTCCAAACAGTGAATCTTTCGACCAATACATAGCTGTCGATGGAAGCTGAAACAAATAAACAATACATAATTACACAAATATATTGCTCTGATTGAATCTGTGCTGTCTTATCGGTCGAAGCTATTTCATAAATAATTTAGCATTAACTAGAGCAAGGATACACCGCCGCCTGAACACACAAACAAAATCTTTAACGTAAATCTTACGGACGGACGCATGAAAATACGAAAACTATATACTTATTGACACAATTCTTATTATTCATTATGTATCAAATGCTCAAAATGTACAAACTACTGAAATAGTTTTCTAAATTAAGTGGCTGGTTATAGTACATTTCAACAGACCTCACAGTGAACGCCTATCGACAGGAATCAAATTTGCTCAAAGTGAGGTCTGTTGAAATGTACTATTACCTCAATGGTATATAATTACCTCCAAAACCTCATGTAAACCATAATGCCGAGCCACGCCTTCATCTCGTCCTCGGTCACCTCCCGCCACTGTGGATCGGGCTTCTCAATCCGTCGTTAGTTGCGGCATACAGGTTTGTTTGTGCGTAACAGCGATACAGTCAGGAGTGAGGAAAGAAAATGCTCGAAGAAATCAAAATTCTGTCGCATCTGGATCCAAGTCACAGTAAGCTCCAGGGTCTGGCCCAGTAAATGTTGCCTTTGGCATATTTGTTCTATCATTTATGCGCCAGTGATTACCCTCAGGAACATTGGGGCGGTCATCATCATTGTGGTGATCATCATTGGGGTGGTCATCATCATTGCCACTTTCAAAATGTTCACATTGTCACTCCCATTATTGATGCTGACATCGCTCGTTGAGTCGTCTGCCCCATCTTCCGTGACTAACGCTACCACTTGATCAAGCCCAAGTCGGCGAATTGACATTATAATTGAGGGTTTTCAGACACAAATTTAGCAACTTTCTTCTTGTGAAATTGTTTTGAAAAGTTTACCACGCTAAAATTAGACTTTCTTTATCATATATAACGAGAAATCTGATTGGTTGGTTGCTTCTCATTCAATAGATATGTGTTTGAAACAACCAATGAAACACGACGACATAACGTGGCACGCGGCATACAAAGCTAGCTTTATTCAGCCACCAATTCGTGGTACGCGGGACAGGTGAAAGGTTTACTACGACGCGTATACGCGGCACGCGGATTACAACAGCAGATAAGAATGACGCGTTATCGTGGCGCTAGGATCGAATGAACTCAATCCATACCGCAGACTGCAGGAGCCCCTCGGGGCGAAAGGCGTGAGACAGAGCGTCGTTATTACGAACAACCCATCGACGATCGACCAGAACCAGCAGCTCTTGGCCCGCTTCCCTGACCTCGGCGCTAGCGACGTCATTGTGCCGGGGACTGTTCGCCTCGCTTTCACTATTTCGCTGACGTCGACAGACGTGGACCGAACCGTCGTTCAGAACCTGGGTCGCGCCATCGTCAAGAAGACCATCATAAATATTTCTGGTAATGAGGTGATGTCGATCGACGACAGCGACGTCTACCATTGTTACCAGGACCTGTGGAAGACGGCACAAGAGCGTGAACACGCGGCCTATCAGGGTATTGACACCAGCAAACATATGAACGTAACCACACTTAGAATCGGGGCTGGTAACAAGGTAGATAACAACTCGAGCGGCAACGCGATCGCGGCCGCTTAGGGCTACCGCTTCTACATTCCGCTCGACTTTGAGTTGCTGGAGAGTCACATGCCCTACTATCAGAGCGCTTTGGCTGACAGCTTCGAATACGAACTAACGTTCAACGACTACGGCCGAGTTCTCATAGCCACTTATATGGCATCGAAGTATACGATCTACAATGTTTCGCTGGAGTACGACATGGTCACGATGCCGGAACTAGCGCGATTGATCAGAACCCAGTACGCCGGTCGCGTTGCCACACTTTACGACCGAGTTCTTCGCCACCACCATATTAATGTCAACGTATCCGCCCGCTCGATGAAAGGTATACCGATGCTGTTCGAGGAGGGTCGGTTCACGCTCGGGGTTAGAAAAAGCGACAAATTATATAACCCCAAAATCACAAAGGTCGAGGTGAAGATCGAGGGAGTCCGCAATCAACTCTACAGCCAGGGCCTTCGCGCGCACCAGCAGTGGGACGAAACCAGAAAGCAGTTTGCTGCCGGCTCTAAGCGCTCCCAGGAGGTTGCCGCGGTTGCGAAAGATCTGCAGCTCTCGGACGTCTCCCTCGCACAGTTCCTGACTACCAAATACACGTTATGGCTAGACTTGCAAGCCAGCGACGACGACCAAATGCACTGTAGTGGACGCCAAGTTGAGAACGCTAGCGAGGGTGAGACGATCCAGATAACCAAAGAGGCGGACCGAGTTGGGCCATTGAACGTGTACTTATATATAATCACAGATGGCCGATATGTCTCAGCACTCTATTAAAACTCTACCGAATGATGCCCACTCTGCCATAATATGTGGGCAGACAGGATGTGGAAAAACGGTTTTCATCCTGGACTTGCTCGAGGGCTCCTACCGCGATGCCTTTCGACACATTGTGATCCTGTGTCCCACTGTGTGGCTCAACGAGACTTATGAGCGGCGCCCGTGGATATGGACCGACCCTGAGGTATACGTTATTGGCCCCGGTGATAGGCTTCACGATTTGCTGCGTGGTTTATACCAAATCTTCCAGGGTGAGTCCACGCTATACGTAATTGACGACTGCTCGGCCAAGGCGGCGATGACCAAAAAGAAGGACATGCTCTCCGCGCTCGCATTTTCTGGCCGCCATGCAGGGCAAAGATTATGGATCACCACTCAGAAGTACAACGCCGTTCTCAAGGATCTGCGCGAGCAAACGAAATGGGTCGCCCTCTTTCACTACAAGGACCGAGACTCATTCGATGACTGTCTTCGAGAGAACGACATTATCCCAACGCCCAAGGAACGCCTGGAGGTTCGACAGATGCTTTCAGAAACTAAGCCCGCCAAGCTTCTGTTAAAGACTGATCAACCCATAAATTATGAAGTTATCAATTAATTACTGACTGAATCGCTCCGGAACTAATTGAATACTGAATTATTACAAGATAATCTACTAATATCTACTAAATATCTACCAAATATTACTGAATTATTAATGAATTACTGAATTACTGAAATATTGAATATCTACTAAATATCTACTAAATATTACTGAATTATTACTGAATTATTACTGAATTACTGAATTACTGAATATTTACTAAATAATCTACTAAATATTACTGAATTAGTACTGAATTACTGAATTACTGAATATTTACTAAATAATCTACAAATATCTGCTAAATAATCTACTAAATATTACTGAATTATTACTAGTTACTCGTAATTTTAAAAAACAGTTTGTTGTTAAACTTATAAGACTAGTCAGAATAAAAAACACGATGAACTGTGACGAACTTCTCGATCAGCTAATGGAAGAAACATCCGTGTTGACTACCCCCAACTGCACATGTGCGGTTGGAGCTGAAACTTCCGGCACGACTGCCGATACGACTGTCGTTACGGTATCTTTCCAGAAAGAAAGTGAAAACACGACGCGACGCGAGCGGCTAGCTGCGCTGGTTGCTGGGGGGTAATCGGAGCATTACCTTAGTAAACGGGTGACGGTTCATCAGGTGGATTAAATGACAGATGTCGAGGTTGATAAAATGTATATGCGATACGAATCTAAATTGGGGGCAGAGATGGGGAAAACTCTTGGGCCGGCGGGTATTCACTTGTACGCTGCCGCTGTCAATGCAATTCTCCCTATATCTGACACCGCTGGGTTGGTTGCCGATCTAGAGACCGATCCTTTCGTAGGACATACTCTTAGAACCGTCTGCTGCTCAATTTATTATAAGTTCGGTATGTTCTTGGCTCCACTGACAACCTCATTGACCACGGTTAATCACTGTCAATTTGGACATATATCCCCTCGAACAATAACATCAGAAAATGTTAACACAAGAAACTCCTGTGAGAGTGACGGAGCAACAGTCCCCGATTGTGCATCCGATTGTGCGCCCCAAAAACAGGCAGGCAGCTGGCCGGGCAATTGCAGCTGCTAAAAAGAAGATAAAATACTCGCCTAAGAGGATGTGGACCCTGTGCTCACACCTGCTCCCCGAGCAGGAACTTTGGAAAAGTCCCCTCCAAGTGTTCTTAAGAAGTCCCCAGTTCCTGAGGTACAATCATCGACCTGGCTCGTGCCTTGGGTTGTGTGTGGTGGGTTGATCGTTGGTGCTGGTGCCCTGTTTATATCCCCGCTGCGAAATATTACCTTTCGAGACAACCCCCAACAGGGTTAGAGGCGGTTCCGAAGGCAGTTACGAAACCGATTGCGCCCCATTTAAACATTGATCGCGATCCATTCTATATGCAATAATCACTATATGTAATGGTGGAATACGATGTTAAAATGATAGTAAATGCTTTTTATCACGCCGTGGTGATATCGGGCCTCAGTATCGGGTTTGCTCGACTATCAAAGATGGCCTTCGGAGGGTCCGCTCCCAAATTGGACATGACCGCGCGAGACGTAGGTCTCGTGACCTTAGATGTAGCAGCCGCAGTTGGGACTCGAGATTATCTAGTTAAAGCTGGAAGTATACCTGCTAATATATGGAAATAATGGCTTCGATCGCAATACTCGTAGTTGGCGCGGTGACGAACGCATTGGCGTTCGGCGGTAGCAACTATTTATTCTCGTTACTGGGAAACTAGGAGCGCAACCGTCACGATTTTGCTGTAGAACCACTTAAGATCGCAGACGAAGTATTGTAAAAAAAAAGAACCGCCCGTCTGGACTCGATCAACGAAGATCTTCGCCGCGTTGACAAAGCCATGCGCGAGTGGGCGCCGGTACATCCGTTGAAAAGTCTCGCGCCGCTGGATCCCGAGCCCCAACTTTCCGATTTGTATGTACCGTCAGAGGCCCAAAAAGACCGCGAGATCGCGTTCATTGTCGTGGGGATGGTTGCGACAGGTCTCGTCAGCTACTATATTGGAAAAGCAATAAGCAAAAGCAATAATTATTTAAAAAGAACATTTTTAAATAATATATATATATATATATAATATATATAGAACGATGTTAGTTGACGAGCTTTATTACGCTTTGATCGATGTAGTGGTCTCTCAATGTATATCATCTGGATCGATCTATTACCAAACCTGATGAGCCCGTACTCTACTATTTGAATGATGGTCCATCGCGTGGGTTTGTTCGCGAAGAACTTCTTGCGGTGCCTTCTGACACCCAGCTACCCCCGGAACTTCCATCGTCATAGTCGGTCATACTCTCGTCAGAACTGATCCCATTATAAACAAATTATGAGAAAATTATGAGAAAAAATTATGAGGAATACCTCTCTTTCATTACGCAAACACGTCTTATTTGGAATTAATAAATCACTGAACTACTTTCGGCAAGGGAGATAATCAATATCACGCGAACTATTTGCATACAGAGCCAAGCGGATTGTTACTGTTTATGATTAGGATATATAGTTTTAAGCTATCTCCTGTGATATATAATGATACATTACTTTGTTATGTTATGGGTACTAATACATGTTGTTTCAATAGCGTATCTCTGTAACGGTATTGTTGTAGATGGAGTTGCAAATAATTTAATAATTATTACGTTCAAATGGTGGCGTAATACTGATAGCACTTCTGTATAACTGTGATTGTCATAAATGGGCAACAGTCGTGAGGTTAAGGTCGCCGACTTCAATGATTTAATTACCGATTCCCGAAAGGGTCGGGGGTTCAAACCTCGACGTGTTATAAAAAAAAATTCTCCATATATTATTTTTGTTGTGATTTTAATATTTTTTAATATTTTCACAATTTTATGATTTTAATAAAAATACCTATAAATTGATAGAAACTTACCAACAATTAAAGTGTCTGTCTTTAAGTAATATATACACAGACAGTTTGTTACTGATGTTTTAAGTTTAAATAATATATACACAGACCGTTTGTTACTGTTTTTTTAAGTTTGAGGTACTGTCTATACTGTCTATACCATATAATGTTTTTACTGTCCCAAAATCTTTTTTTTTTTGGCTGTCACAATTAATTAATTTTCGGACAGCAAACATTTTTTTATGAATTTGAAATAATTATTGTCCTCCATCTGCTCACAACACTGTTCGAACTGCGCCTGTGGCTACCACGACCAGAATTCACTGGCCGCAAACACAGTAGCCATCGGCGTCTATTTATTAAATTATTATTTTGTATTTTATTTGATTCCAAGCGTGAACGCTGCATTTTGTGTCAACACCATTTACAGAAAATATTGGTGATTTTCTAAACGAATATCGGAGAAATGCGGCTATATATTTTGTCAATTTTCAACACCATTTACGGAAAAAAATTACTGATTTTTTAAAACAATATCGGCACAACTAAATACGGTGATAGAATTTTGTCAACTTTTCAACACCATTTACGGAAAATATTACTGATTTTCTAAAAACAATATCGGCGAAGGTGTACTGAACTACTCTTTATTTTAAATAACCAGCCGTCTAATAGATCTGTGTATAATCGAGAGTATATCGTTAATTGTCATGTTGTCTCCGACGTGAGGTGTGTGGCACACATCAAAACGACACGTCAATTTCAAAACATTGCCTAAGGGTCACAGCTGTGTGGTGTCATCAGATCAACACCTCGTCACACACAACTACGCATTATCGATTTTTTCCCCACGCAAAGCGACGTGTATTTACAACTAGATCTGTGTAATGTGTCGGTGTAGCCAAAGACCATACATAAATTCGTAATTAGTCACAGATGTAGCCTTAAAATATAATCGATTTCCTTAAATTACGTCCGCATGTTGACAGATATTTCAGAGCAGACGTCATCGTAATTTGCCGTTATTTATTTCCAAAATTAACCATATATTCTGTAAATGGCGTTGAAAGTTGACAATAAATTAAGACCAGATCAGTACGTTAAATCGCTATCGACGAAAACTGACGATCCGATGAGAGAGTAATACCGTTTAAACGTATCCAATGTTAAATATACATCGTTATTTTTTTATGACTTTCGTAGTTTTTACCGAGAAATTCAAACCGTTTCCAATTATTGGGGAACATAATATCATGATTAGCACATCGTTTCACTAAGCGGGGGCTACTCAGGAAATGGGATCACACGGTCTATTGTTTACACTGGATTAATGGCGGCCTCCATGAGGTCTCAGGTAAATCTTATTTTTCAATAATACGACTGTGGTTTCTTCCTTTTAGTGATAACCATGTTCCAGCCGTTAACACTTATTTAGCAACATTACTTAATATGTAGTTAGTCTGAACATTCTGCAGAGAAATCTGAATTGGACGGAATCGAGCGTTGTTTAAACTTAGTCCGGTTCATATGCACAGGTCAAAATATGAACTGAAAATGGCGCTTTGTGTGACAGAAATCCGTACGCGGACGAATAAAAAAAATATTTTTGTTATAAATATCACATACAGCGAAACAGCGGTAGCATCTACTGTTTTAATAATATGCATACATATTGTAATTAATGTTTAATAGTGATATACTTATGAATAATATACGATACTATGGTTTATACTCCAGCACTATGTTTTTAGGCTGTGTGATTTGCCTCAATATAAACTGGATTAATTAATACTTATATTCATGCGCTTCATGACAACATCATTACATTTATAATATACAAATATTACTTAAAGGGGTACCGATATGATACATTTTAATAATATAAATATTGAAAATACACATTACAATCGCTTACAACATAAGTTATTGATTGAAAATAGTCACTGCATCGTGACCTGTTTGACCGCATTACCTATTGCGCGGCAACCTCACCAAACCAGCTGTTTACATAGGTAACCGGGGATTTGGTGAGGTAGGCTCGCTAATACAATGTTTGCTTAATGTACAACTAAAATATTTGTAAGTGCAAAATTAGGATAGTCTGTAAATTTCACATTAACAATGTTTTTTTGTAAATTATTAGATTTATGTAGCCTATGCTCAATAAATGTAAATCCATCGATTGAAATTTCCAGACGATCCTGATTTTGCACTGACGAATATAGTAGTCGTACGAAGTTTAGTGAACCGGCCCCCAGAAATCAAATAAGCCTGCTTTTATCAAATCATGGCCATTTTTATTCTGTGTCCACATTCGGAATACACCTTTATGGGTATGACATTTTTTAAACATTTTATTTTTATACGCCCGTTTGACAAAAACGGTACGTATTATGTATTCACCTTGTATGGGCGGGCGGGCGGTGGGCGGCGGGCGGGCGTGCACAGCTTGTCCACGCAATAACTAGAGTTCTACTTGACGGATTGTAACCAAATTCGGTATACATGTATACATCACAGCAAGACGAAGAAGCCTATTGATTTTGAATTTTTTTCGATGACATATCCCCTTGGTAGCCATTTAAATTTTCGTACACTGTAACCTTATCCACGCAATAACTCGAGTTCTACTTTACCGATCATAAACAAATTTTGTATACTTATCTCCCCTTCGCGCCATTTTTAATTTTCTCCCTCTGTATCCTTGTCCAATCAATAAGTCAAGTTATACTTGACCGATTGTAGCCAAATTCGGTATACATGTTTATCACGGCAAGATGAAGTCTATTGATTTTGAAAATTCTGCGATAACTTATCTCCCTTTGGCGACCATTTTTTAGCTCGCCTGCACGAAATGCAGAAGAGCTTATGGCATACCCCCGGAGTCGTCGGCGTCGTCAGCGTCGGCGTCGTTGGCATTGGCGTCGTCGGCGTCGTCGGCGTCGTCGGCGTCGTCGGCGTCGTCCACAAACTTAACGTTGGGGTAAATGTCTTATAACTTCTGTTTCCTTTCATAGAACACCTTATTATTTCATACATGCATTCCTCAGATGACCCTCTATCATGTTGTAGCAAATGCATGACCCACCACCCAACCCTTACCCCAAGGTCACAACATCAGGACATGCATAAACTTAACGTTGGGGTAATTTTCTTATAACATCTGTTTCCTTTCAAGGAACGCCTTGATATTTCATACATGCATTCCTCAGATGACCCTCTATCATGCTGTATCAAATCCATGACCCACCAGCCAACCCTTACCCCAGGGTCAAGGTCACAAACTTAGCACGTTCATAAACTTAACGTTGGGGTAAATGTTGTGTAACTTCTGTTTATTTACAGGGAATGTCTTCATATTTCATACATGCATTGATCTGATGACCCTCTATCATGCTGTAGCAAATCCACGATCCACCACCCAACCCTTACCCCAAGGTCAAGTTCACAAACTTAGCATGTTCATAAACTTAACGTTGGGGTAAATGTTGTGTAACCTCTGTTTATTTACAGGGAACGCCTTTATATTTCATACATGGATTCATCTGATGATACTCTATCGTGCTATAGCAAATCCATGACCCACCGCCCATCCCTTACGCCAAGGTGAAGGTCACAAACTTAGCACATTCATAAACCTAACGTTGGGGGTAAATGTCTTAAAACATCTGTTTTCTTTCATGGAACGCCTTGATATTTCATACATGCATTCCTCAGATGACCCTCTATCATGCTGTAGCAAATCCACGACTCACTACCCAACCCATTACCCCAAGGTCAATCAAGGATCACCTAGCCTACATTCATAAACTTAACGTTGGGGTAAATGTTGTGTAACTTCTATTTCATACATGCATTCATCTGATGATACTTTATCTTACTATAGCTAATCCATGACCCACCTCCCACACCTTTCCCCAAGGTCAATGTCACAAACTTAGCACATTCTTAAACTTAACGTTGGGGTAAATGTCTTATATAACATCTGTTTCCTTTCATGGAACGCCTTGATATTTAATATATGCATTCATCTGATGATACTCTATTGTGCTATAGCAAATCCATGACCCACCCCTTATCCCAAGGTCAAGGTAACAAACTTAGCACATTCATAAACTTAACGTTGGGGTAAATGTCTTGTAACATCTGTTTCCTTTCTTGGAACGCCTTGATATTTCATACATGCATTCATCTGATGATACCCTATCGTGCTATCACAAATCCATGACCCACCGCCCACCCCTTACCGAGGTGAAGGTCACAAACTTAGTACATTCATAAACTTAACTTTGGGGTAAATGTCTTATAACATCGGTTTCCTTTCATGGAACGCCCTTGATATTTCATACATGCATTCCTCAGATGACCCTCTATCATGCTGTAGCAAATCCACAACTCACCACCCAACCCTTACCCCTAGGTCAAGGTCACAAACTTAGCATGTTCATAAACTTAACGTTGGGGTAAATGTTGTGTAGCTTCTGTTTCGTTACAGGGAACGCTTTCATATTTCATACATGCATTCATCTGATGATCCTCTATTGTGCTACAGCAAATCCATGACCCCCCCCCCACCCCTTTCCCCAAGATCAACATCATAAACTTAACGTTGGAGTAAATGTCTTTTTATAACTTCTGTTTCTTTACAGTGAACGCCTTGATATTTCATACATGCATTCATCTGATGATACTCTATCGTGCTATAGAAAATCCATAGACCCCACCCCCACCCCTTTCCCCAAGGTCAAGATCACAAACGTAGCACATTCATAAACTTAACGTTGGGGTAAATGTCTTATAACATCTGTTTCCTTTCTTGGAACGCCTTGATATTTCATACATGCATTCATCTGATGATACTCTATCGTGCTATAGCAAATCCATGACCCACCGCCCACCCTTTACCCCAGGATCAAGGTCACAAACTTAGCACATTCATAAATTTAACGTTGGGGTAAATGTCTTATAACATCGGTTTCCTTTCATGGAATGCCTTGATATTTCATACATGCATTCCTCAGATTACCCTCTATCATGCTGTAGCAAATCCACAACCCACGACCCAACCCTCACCCCAAGGTCAAGGTCACAAACTTAGCATGTTCATAAACTTAACGTTGGGGTAAATGTTGTGTAACTTCTGTTTCTTTACAGGGAACGCTTTGATATTTCATACATGCATTCATGTGATGATCCTCTATTGTGCTACAGCAAATCCATGACCCACCCCACCCCCACCTCTTTCCCCAAGGTGAAGAACACAAACTTGGCACATTCATACATGCATTTCTCATGTGAATAGCTATCATGCTGTAGAAAATCACCAACTTAGTGCGTTCATAAACTTAACGTTGGGTTAAATTTTGTTTTACTTCTGTTTTCAGGGAGCGCATTGATATTTCATACATGCATTCATCTTAATATGCTATATTATGCTAGAGCAAACCCACGACCCACATTGCACCACTGACCCCAATGTCAAGGTCCACCGCACGCCCCTGAACCCAAGGTCAAGTTATATAATATTCATGTTTTTTTATGCAACTGTGCCAAGTTTGAGTGAAGGCTGCCAACAGGCGAGCTTCGTTGTCTTCTGATAACTCTTGTTGCAATCTTATCTGGGTCTACTCTGTTCGCAAAACTCTCCGCCGATCACCTTGTCTGTAGTAGGTCATATTTATTGTACATATAATTCAAGAAAGCAAGTTATATTTTTGCTTATATATAATTGTATCTGTTTACATGTATATTTTATTTAATCCTTAGAATGCGGGAACCGAAAATTGTCATCTGCTGTTGTTTCATATTTTGTCTTGTTTCTCAATAAAAACATGGTTTCACAGCACTTTAGAATCATTTCCATTGGAAAATATCAATAAGTGAGAAAAAAAATAAGCTAAAAAAAATTCTTTACTCCCTCTTGTAGGGGGGAGTAAAGACATTTTTTAGCCTACTTTTTTCTCACTTATTTATGCTTTTTGGTATATTTAATGTATTTATATACCATGGCCCATTACTTTAACCTTTTGATACATGTGTGCAAACATTATTTAATGTGTAAATTGCTAGCATTGCCAGGTGCCAAGTTTTGCTTCCATTTGTGTCACTGGTGCTGCACTCTGCACTACTGTCTGTTCCACGTTTTTCTGCCAACAAACTTTTGGCTATTACACACATTAAATCTAAAAAATATTTATGGAATTTCTTCAAATAATTTTTTTTGGGGAGGGTGACTTTTTTGCTATTTATGAAAAACTACATACATTTATATATATTTAAGATTTAATGTGTTTAATTGCCAAATGTTTGTCGGCAGCAGGACGTGGAACAGACAGTAGTGTAAAATGGTTCACGCCAAAAAATGCACCGGTTTCCTGACGAGAGGCCACTCAGCTGTACCTAAAGCTATTAAAAAAATAATTATTTTTCATTTAGTAACCGGGGCAAAAACCTTGCGCTGGTTACTAGACTAAAATGTGTTTTATGCAGTATCTCCTGAATGAGAATGTCAGAATTCCAGTACCTATTTTGACGTGAAACACTAGAAACCTGTAGCCTATTTCACCAACATTGCAAAGTATACTTTTCTAGCAAAGTATGCTTTGAGGGAGAAATTTTCAATTTTAGGATAAATTTATTATTTTAATATTATACTGAATTTATTACATTATCACAGCCATTTTGGCTGTGATAATGTAATAATTCAGTATAATAAGTCTGCATACTTTTAAACATCAAATATATGCAGTCGTTTGTTCTATGATAATGCATTTCGGGAAAAATAAATGATTACTCCCTCAAAGTATACTTTGCTAGAAAAGTATACTTTGCAATGTTGATGAAATCGGCTACTGGTTTGGCCATCATGTACTTCTTTGGCTTTCTTGTATGTGAAAATTGAATCTTGTTATACCCCTTTTACTTTTAAGTTACATTGGTGTGGTATGGACCTGGCACCAGGTCAGGTTATTCTAATTTCAGGGCTGAATATATATTTATTTCGATGTAAATATACTGCTTTGATTTTTGGATTCCCACGCCCCCCCCCCCCCCCCTCCCCACCTCCCCCACCCCCCCCCCCCCCCCCAATGCAGCAGGTAAAATATGGGATTTGAACCCGTTGGCCCGACCTTAAATGACCTTAGCTGTTGATAGGCCATTAAACACCAACAACCACAACGTTTTACGCCAGCACAGAGTGCATCACCAGTGTATATGGTGAACAGTACAGGCCCTGATCTCACTGCATAATGGACAGCTGATCAATCACCAGGGCCCGTTTCACTAAACTTCGTACGTCTAAAATGTTCGTAAGTGCAAATTTAGGATTGTCTGGAAATTTCAATTAATGGATTTACATTTATTGAGCATAGGCTGCATATGCAGCCTATGATCAATAAATGTAATTCCAATAATTGTTTACAAGAAAACATTATTAATGTGTCGCGTCTCTATATGACCGTAGCTGTTGGTGAGACGTTAAACCCTTTCACTTTCACTTTTATTAATGTGAAATTTACAGACTCTCATAATTTTGCACTTACAAACATTTTAGTCATACAAAGTTTAGTGAAACAGCCCCAGTCTCTCCTGTGCTCGCAATTATTTCAAGGTACTTTTTGTCAGCTGGTGTATTTCATCTTTTGCTGGTGCTATTTGCATGAAGTTTGCTTGATGTGTATTGCTTCTATATCTGCTAGGCTGTAATTGTATGTACATGTAACAATACTATTAGACGCTCATGCTTTAATAGATGATAACCGCCAGTTTTGACACAGAAAATGACTGATATTGTCGCTGATTCTATCCAAATAATTTCCAGTAATAAAAGCCTTGTGTCTACTTGGAAACAATATGAACTGCATTTCAAGCTGGATTTTTTTTCTTAAATTCCTTGGAAATCAGACCCGAGAGTATCTAGAGTGAAATCGCGATGGCTCGAAATGCGATGGCTCGTAATGACGGGCTCGCTCGATATAGCATCCCGATAATTTTCCCTATATGTTTAATGTAATTTACATGCGATGGCTCAAAATGCAACTCCTCGAAAAATGCGATCCCTCGAAACATTTTCCAAGTCCCGCGAACTCATTTCTCGCTATTTTGCTATACGATAGTCATGTCGAAGGGGGTATTTTTGTTCTCAAAAATATGAAAATTGCTTAATACAAAAAGTGCAGATCCTGATGAGACGGCTCGTCACGAGCCGGCTCATCTGGATCTACACTGTTTGCCAATACGATTATACAGGCCTGCAGTGTTTCGGCTGTATGTAGTGTGTATGTATTGATGTTCTGGTCACAGGCATTCTGCGTGTTTTGGCTTTCATCGGTATAACTATACAGTCGAGCACCAGTATCTCGAAGTCGAAGGGACTCGGCCATACAGTCGAGATAGGACTAGGTTCGAGATAGCGATGAAGTGACCTGGTCGAATATTTTCGCGAAAAATATGAAATCATTTTACCCATTACACCACGAGTAATCTCACAAATTAACTAATGACCAAAGGTAGTAAGATAATCAACATTACAAGGCGGCGTAATGACTCTCAGTGTCTTGCGTAAATGACCAGCTTGATATGCTTAATTGAATCGTCTGACAAACAATCAAATATAATCTAGGTAGACTAATTAAGCAAACAACCTGAGGTAGGTGTGAATTTATTTTGTTTTGTTTCATAATTTGTTTGGAAAATTAGTGTCAACCAAATCGATATTGGCAGCCAGGCACTTAAGCTTTTTATTCAAGCGTTTATGTGATCGAGATAGCGAAGAGATTTTTAACGTATTTATATACGGAGGGGACAGAATGATTAGTTGCATTGGTCCCCGGTAGCTGTTCGATCACAGCTCTTCACCTCTACACCGACGTATGTGAAGTTGTCATTACTTGCCGGAGGAGGTGGTTTTCCCCGGGTACTCCGGTTTCCCCACCATTCATCTCACGGAGTAATGCAGAATAGACCGGAATTGGCCGCCCGCATTACTCTTATTAAACATTATTGACTGTAATATGCATCGTCTGAAATCAAATTTAACATGTTGGACCATGACCGGCGGTATGGTATGGGCGGGCCACTCACTAATATATGGGCAATTGCTATACCGCCGTGTATTATCTTCTCTTTTTCTTTCGTCTTCAGAATATGTGAAACACATTGTCATATAACCAAATAGTAACAGATAAACGCCACACCTGAACTCGAATAATTGCAAATCGTATATAACGATAAGCCGCGAAACGACAGTAGCTGGGCCCGAAAAACATATTACATCATACTTTGCATAACCAAATATCGATCATTCCCGGCCTGATATGTTATGCCCTGACCAATCGTCAAATATCATCAATATATAGGATAACACTGTTACGGCTGAGTCTCCATATACACATGCACTCACACTCAGCCTTTTTCACGGTCTTACATACCGGCTTCGTGCGATAGGAGAATGAACTAGCTAGGTTAAATTAACCGCCTCATTAGCCTCCTTCATTTAATGCACATATTTCGACTGTATTGCAGATATTAGTAAATTCGGAAACAAACGGCCAACGGTCATTGACCTGCCATTTTTGGGTTCAAATGCCCGGGTTTGGAAGGTCCTCGAGCCAATTCCTACTCTTAAATATAAGATAATAAAAGCACTCGTAAAAAAAAAGAAGGATTAGTTGAGATAGAGAACATATACGAGATAGGGCAAGGTCGAGATAGCCGAGGAAATTTATATTAAACAAATTGGGATATAATTCGGGACTGTAGTAAATCATCGAGATAGGGGATATCATCGAGATACTGATTTGAACAACTTCTAGCTTTGGTCGGACACGACCTC
>CM055266.1:12872643-12907032 GCA_029237695.1 Conchocele bisecta | reverse complement strand
GGTCCCTGGTTCGATTCCGGGCCGTTATTTATCTTTCTCACTCTGTGACACAAGTAAACCGTTTTATCTAAAGAAATGGCTATCACCGGAATAAATATTATCTTCACAAAATTTGATTCGGGCAAATAGAAATCAACAGCCAGAACAGAACAGAACGTTTGCAGTAATATAAATCTAATTCCAAAATAAATTTTTAATATTTTGTTTTGATCAGGTTTTCGAAAATTAAAATATGCTTTTCTTTTAAAATTATTATCAATATGTTCACCATGTTATTATGGTTTAATAGCAATTCACAGTCTCCTTGCAGCTTGAAATTGAAAGACATTATGAAAAGTTGTGTTGATCTCAGAAATTGTCATGTCGACTATAGGATCGCGTCGAAATAATGTTAACAGAATAGGAAAAAACGTAATTTAATACCGACGAAAAAGTAAACAAAACGCAAAATTGATGCTTAGTTTGGCAATATTATACCGTAGAACACACATTATAATTTTATGATTTGATTTTATATGAAAATAAATATATTGTGAGTATGGTGGTGTCTATTAATGTGTTCTTGATATTCGGAACAGCAGTGACGACATTTTGTTTTGTCCAAGAAATTGTCAAGGTCAATGTTTCACTGTTTATCTCGCAATAACCCGCCGCTTTATATTTGCACACCAAAAAAACAGATCACCAATACCGCTGACTTTCTAGCCACTTTGAATGAAATAGATGGGATAACATTTTGGATTGGAACACGGATACGTTTGTAAACTATTTCGATTTTATTGCCGCATTGGTCAAGCAGAACGGTCCGCTGGTTTGACCGCAGAGCGCAGCGTAAAGCGGTCATTCTTTCGCAGTTTAAAGTAAACTGCAATTAAAAGCGGAGCGCAGCGCTAACTGCGATATAAGTATTGCAATTCCACAACCAACTCTTTGGACCGCAGTCACATGATTGCAGTCCGATTACGGTCCAATTGCAATTAATGGGAACGCGAATTGCAATCCTGCGCTCCAGGAATTGCAATTCGCCTGGTAAGAGAACCGCAGGCCACTCTGTAACAATAGAATCGATCAAGCGAACATCTGTCAAAACTTTTAATTAATAAAATGGCGGAAACAAACTGTGTTGTACCCGAATGTCGCAACAATGGTAGTCATATTCTACCAGCTAACGAATTACGCCGGGAAAAGTGGATTCAGGCAATCAGGCGTGGCAAAAATGGACCCGGAACAAGCAAGTTCGAGAAATGGTCTCCTCCAAGCAAATACTGCTACGTATGTCGGGATCACTTTACGGATGAGGACTACATCACAATCACATTTCACGGTATGTTTTAACTTAATTCTTCGCTATTTGCCTGCTTCATGCGCGCATACATACATGTATAGCGTGAGGTGTGACAACGTGTTGCGTTGATGTAAACACCGCCGCGTCAAAACGTACCCAAGCCAAGACGCCCCCAAATGGTGTGGATCAAAACGTACCCATACATTTAGCACGCAATTTGATAAATAAATCAAGTCCAAAATGTACCTATTGGTTTTAAACTTCTATCGGAAATCATAAATTCCTTATGCTGCTGCAGGAAAAAAAATGCAGTCTGCTGCTTTTGAATATTTTATCAATTTCTGTGCTAAAACCTGCTTTGAGTTTGACAGCATATGGGCTAATTCCCATGTAAATTTTTATGTTCTACAGTTTTGCACAATTAATGGAAGAAATTATGTATTTTTACATGGTAGATTCCAAGAAACTTGATTACGTATGTAAAAACTAAATTTACAGGTACAGCTATACAAATATACAGGTGCACCTGTAAAAAGAAATACAGCTGCACCTTTAAAAATACAGATGCACCTGTAAAGAATACAGCTGCACCTGTAAAAATACAATTTAGTTTTGACCCCGTTTGTACACCATATGTATGAACGGGGTCAAAACTAAACTTACAGGTGCAGCTATACATTTACATTTTGTTTTGACCACGTTCGTACACCATAATTACGTGGATTACCTTGAGTACCTGCTGTGCTGCTTCTGGGGGCCGTTTCACTAAACTTTGTAAGAGTAAAATGTTTGTAAGTGCAAAATTATGATAGTCTGTAAATATCACCTTAACAATGTTTTCTTGTAAACAATTATTGGATTTACATTTATTGAGCATAGGCTGCATGTGCAGCCTATGCTCAATAAATGTAAATCCATCAATTTAAATTTACAGACGATCCTAAATTTGCACTTACGAACATTTTAGTCGTACGAAGTTTAGTGAAACGGGCCCCTGATTCCTATAATAACCTACAGTATCTCCTGTTTCGCGTAAGAGGCACGTAAAAGGAGACAGGGTCACGTCGCTCCAAATGGCTTGAGATGCAAGTCGAGGAGTCATGATAAAACATCATTTAATCATCGAAGAACCTTGTCTCATGTGAGGAAGCACCATATATGGCTGTGTGAAATTAATAAATTTCTTGATTGTATATTTTCAGGGACAGCTGTAGAAAGGCGAACCCTGAAGAAGACGGCAGTTCCAAGCCGATTCAGTTGGTCCACCAAAAAAATGGAAGAATGTCACAGAAAACGGCGATCACGTAGAGGTCCAATAAACGCAGAAAACTATTGGACGATATTACGAATAATGTCACAGATGATGGTGATAAAGGGGATAGTTATATTGACGATGTCAGTTCCTGTGCTGAAATTCTTGTTGATGAAACGTGTGACGACAAACCACTCATTAATGATAATGACTGTGCAAAAGAGTTTGTTTCGGTTCCAACTCAAACCCCTAAACAGCGCATGTATTCTATTGAAAATTTTAGGAAAGACAGTGCAGAGTTCATTTCTATACAGGCCTCGAAAACATATTCAAGTTTTATTTTATTTTGTTCTTCATACACTGGGCCCTGCAGCATATTGTTTGAATTATATATACCATAATGTTGTTACAATTGACATTCCCGATCAATTTTTCATGGTGTTAATGAAGTTGAGTAGACACACAACAAATTTTGAACTTTCGAGAATGTTTGGGGTGTCTGAATTGGTTGTGATTAATGTTGTAATCACCTGGATTAACTTTATGGCTCTACAATGGAAGGAGGTGAACATTTGGCCATCACTACAACTTGTTCGACTGTTTACTCCATCTGGATTCAAGCGGTATTTTCCAAAAACTAGAATAATTGTTGATGGAACCGAGTGTCCTATAAAAAAGCCAAAAAATCCGAAATCTCAACAAAAGACGTTCTCAACTTATAAAAACCGTAACACTGTTAAAGTTTTAGTAGGAGCTTCACCCGGTGGACTGGTTTGATTTGTTTCCGATGCATATGGTGGAAGTGCCAGTGACCGACAAATAACTGAACGCAGTCCATTACTGCATCTCTGTGACCCAAAAGACAGTATAATGGCAGATAAGGGATTTAATGTACAGGACCTTTTTGCACCACGTGATGTATCAATAAACATACCAACATTTTTTAAGAAAAAAAAATAGAATGAATGGACAAACTGTACTTCGTGATCGGAGAATTTCGAGTAAACGTGTCCACATCGAACGAATAATAGGACTTGCCAAAACAATGAAAATTTTAGTACAGCCAATGACCGCCACAGAGTCAAAATTGTCATCTGAAATAATTTTCATATGTTTTATGCTATGTAATTTCAGAGTTTGCATCATTCCAAAGCATGCTTAACACTTTCAACCCCACAGCCCTCTATAGAGGCCAATGTTTGCAAACAACATAAATCAGGACGAGCCAGCTCGTAATGTGCCGTCTCTTCAGGATCTGCACTATTTGTTATCCGAGCTCCAGATAAGATGCATCTTTATGAATATATTTGGGTATATTTCATTGATTTTTCAAAAGAACAAAGAAGTTTGGGGTTCTTTAGAATCGTCTCAAAATACCAACACATTTCTGTGTTTTAAAACAAAGATCTGAAAACTATCAGAGCTCCAGATAAGCTGTGTATTTGCGTAAATACCCAATCAAAATTGCCAAAAAACCCAATTTAAATCAGAAGTAGCGAGTATCAAAAAGCAATAACAAATTTGTGGTACCTTTATCATGCTACAGAAAACAATAAACAGACTACAAATATAGCATATTTTTCTTATTTTCCATGAAAACACATCTTGGTATTTCGTTAGAATTGTCTCCAAGGAGACAATTCTAATGAAATGCCAAGACATGTTTTCATTTTGAGGCAAATTATTCAATAATTGCTGTCTGTAGATGTGTAAACAGTACCCAATTAAAATATTGAAATACCCAATTGCTTCAGATATCATGGAGTGAAAATACTCAATTACTAATTCCGTATCTGAAGCTCTGAACTATATTGAAAAAAACGTAGCTGATATGGAGCTCTGATAGTTATGCAGCTCTGATAGTTATGCTATTAAATATAAATATTACAACAAGAAATATTTCACACCGATATGTGTATTGATTTCTTTTTGTAAGTCATTGAACACAAACGACATGTAACAACAGGTCACCCACTGTATCCCGACAGATTGTTTACATCTAAAATGTTTATAAAACCAACAGATCATGTGACACAACAATAGCCAATAACATACAAACTGGAGAAAACATAGTATTGGCAATTAGTGTGTCACGTGGAAATCCAATATTATAAACAAGCTGCCAGAATACAGTGTGCCCATTACAGTTAGATTAAAGTTTGCACGTTATGAATGATTTTAATCTTTGTAATAAAATTTAGCCAACATGGCAGGTTCAAAAATATTTGGTAATAAAAATCCGAAAGTTTTTTAATCATACTGGAAATGAAGGCATTGTCTCTTTCAATCCGTATGCATTTCACATCGGCCAGAGTGTACACAAGAAAGTCGCAGTATCGCATGCCAATGCAAAACAACTGGCCTTGTACCTGGTAAAAATAATTATTATTTTTATCAAGTTCCAGACTATTTCTTTGTGATTTCAGATATGACACAGTAAACTGGTGTAATTGGTTTGTCCTTAGCTGTGTATGGACATTTAACTTCCAGAATCACATCCTTTGTAATTATTCCATCTGGAGAACTACCTAGGAAGGGCATTGTTTTTGATACCCAGATTCCCGATTCGTGCACATGGCAGTGGTGAAGTCGTTCGTATTCCTTTGTTGCCACCTTTTCATATTTCTTGCCATGATCAGTAGCCTTAGACGTAAATTGTTGCGGCTCCAACAGGCTCTCCGCCAACTTATTAAAGTCGGTTCTGTCTGTTGCTTTGCATATTCTTCCTAAATTTGACGATTGGATACGCTTGCTCCTTTCTTCTCTCCACAACTCGTTTGCCGACTAACCTCGCGTTCTTTTTTCAATATTCTCAATTCGGTCACTAGAAATATTCACTAAACCTATGTGTTCAAGAAATGTCTGTTCATGTGTGTGAAATAAATAGTCATGATCATGGGCCATTGCCCGTGGTGTTTGCTGGCTCAAACAGTTGGAATATTGGCATCTTTGAAATACCCCTAAAGTTTAAACACGCATTTCTGAAGTGGGCCTCATACGACTTGGCACCGCGATACGTTTACCGGTCGAGGATCAAACTTAAGACTTGTGCTTTCGTCTGCTCCAGGCATTTCAAGGTCACGAGCCTTTGAAGGTGAACCAGTGTACTTTTTCACTTGATGAAATGACTGCAGCTTTTCAGTACATGTACTTTCAACATTCACAGAACCAGTTACACCGAATATATAACATGCATATAACACTGTGCATACATGTTTACAGTGTGCATTTGGGCCCATCCCTGCACCACATTCACATTGAGATTCAAGAACCTCTCCTTCTCTCGATACACGAATGTCGACAAGATAGACGACGGACTTCTTCATTTCAGCTCGACATGCACTCTTAACAAAGTAGCAGTCCTGGTCCTCCGAGTCATGCATTCGAATGTAGCACAGATATTTTTCTTTGTACAGACTGACTGGAGTGTTGTCAAAGTATTTTTCGAAGGTAGCCAGATAAGACACGATGCCTTCCATTGACACTGCTGCAAACTTCTTGTCACTGTTCAGATCGTGGTAGCTCATGGGGTCCGGCACCTTCATAGCATACTCTGATTGAAGTGGACTGTCGGGTCTCCCAAAATTTGAGTTTCTGTCATAGGCATCCAGTCTGAAATTATAAAGTGTTTTATGATATTATAAACTGTTGTTAGTAATGACATTTGTCTATAATATCAAATTTCGACTAAATTTTGGTACATTTCATTCCTTTTTCAACAGAACATTGAAGTCTGGAGTTCTTTAGAATCGTCCCGTCGAGATGATTGATTCTAAAGAACACCAAATTTCTATGCTTTAAATAGAAATCAGAGAAAAAAAAACAAGAGATGTGTGTCTGTAAGACACGAGGATGCGCCCTGTGGCAGCTTTGACCTAAATGCACCGAAATGTACAAGGTGAACATTTTGTTATAATGACCTTTACCTTGGTCATACGGACCAGAAGTGGGTGCATAACACGCCATAAGCACAGGACACACATGCATAAAAATATTTTTGAAATCCATCAAGTGGTTTCACCTAAACGTAAGTGTGGCAGACGGACGGACATACAGGTGCAAAACGTAATAAATCCTGAATATCGTCAACGGCACATAAATATAGTAAAACAAGAATGTCGCGTGTAAGTTAAATACTCGTCATTTATCTATTACATAATTGCTATGCATTTAAAGACGGTGATTCAAAGAATGTATTAAGCTATGTACATAGTCATGTACCAGTTAACATGTAAAACTATTTTCACCGCAAATAATTACCCAACAATATAAATCAAAGTTGTATCCAAAGGAAATAGTGTGAACACACAACTATGTAACAGCTATTTTTTTTTTTTAATATATCTTCTTTCTCTCATAAAATATTTATATCATGGGGTCGTTTTGACTGGTGCCATTTTGGTTTGGGGCCGTCTTGACCAGTTTCCCATAAAACAACACTCATCAAGCATATTTGTTTGGCATTCTCGGCATAAACGTGCCTTCTTTTGACGAACAAAGAATATCATTCAACAGCTGTTCAATATGGGTCAAGTTGTTTACACAATGTCTACATTGAATACACATACCTCTCAATCAGCTCCTTCTTACGACCCGACGTCTTCGCGTGCCGTTTTCTCAGTTCATCTCTCAACTAATTCAGGTGCAGCGAGTCGAATTTAGATGACATTTTGAAGATTTTGTAAGCGAGATGTGATTGAATGTTGATTTCTAAGCAGGAAGTGACAGTAGGACCAATGTGAGCGTAGCGCCGCCTATCGGCGATAAGGGAGATAATCCACTAATGTCTCTCATTGTAACAGTTCCAATTGCTGGGGTTTTGAGTGGAATTACAGTTGTATCTGGAATACTTTGTATGTTAATTATGGTGGCTGGTCGAAAAAATGTAGAAAACATGATAGAATATCCGTTCTCGCTAGGTCTAAGAAAAATAGCATCGACGTTGTAGTGTCCAAAGCGTTGGCCGATAATGAAATATCAAATTTAGAGTTTGAATCAGTTGTGAAAGAAATGAGGATATGTGAAGAATTAAAAAATTATATTAGAATCAAAGCGCGCGCCACCATGCCCAAGATTGAGAGTACTGATTTGGATAAATTGAGGGTAAAACTTGGAGATAAAGTCGGAGGAAATGTTACAGCACCACCATCCCCGAAATTTTATAATTAATTTTTAAAAAATAATTTTAAAATTTTCTTAAAATTATAAAATTAATTATATTGGTGCAGTAAACAATTTATTAATAATAATAAACAATTTAAACAATTTAAAAAAAAGAAGTTTTAGGTCCCACCGAGGCTCGAACCCGCGCCAGCAAAACCCTTCTGGGCCCATCCCACTAAGCCTTCGCTTTAAATCTCTTCTCTTCTCTTTTCTTAGGCTTAGTGGGATGTGTCACGCTCACATCTCCTCCACCCCATCATTGGACTGTTACCGTGGACCCCTCCTCCTCATTACCTCCATCCGCTAGAATGCGTAGAGCAGCCAGAGTGAAATACATGTGGCGAAACCTGTCTCAGCGCTGAGAGTATTGCTGGCGTCCCAGCAATGTATATATGTGTTTATTTCTCGTATATAAACCTAACTTTTGTTGGTGGAAATGTATGGTATAAGAGAGACAACTCTGACAAGGACGACCCGTTTTAGAAGTACACAGTTGTCTAACTTGGCTCTGTATTCTATAGGTGGAGCGCACTTTTTGTCTATTCAGTTTATGCACAAATTCAAGGGGTGTGGGACTGTAGATGGAGCGTAGGGGTGGTGTGTAGGTTGGTGGTATCATTTTAACTCCCTTATATACTACTGTTTGAAATATAGCGGCTGAACATTTAATGATTACTTTAATATATATTGGCGAAAGTGTCGCAACAAGCGATGAAATGAGACGAAATGCCATTCTTTCATTTGTCGAGAAACTAGGGTAAACAATTAAATGATTAGATTAATTAAAAGTACATGTTGGAAGTACATCTAGCCTATGGGATTTTCTGTGTTGGTGAAATATATAAAGCCACTTATCAATGACCTCCAAAGTCCCTATCACATGTGCATATACCGTGTATTGGATGGTTAATTATTAGTGTGAATACCTTGCTAAATAATGTAAAACCATAGTATGTACAAAACTGTTCACATGCACCCGGATGTACACAGAATATGTATGTACAAATACACATAATATGTATGTACAAAACAATTCACATGCGCCCGAATGTACACATAATATGTATGTACAAAACAATTCACATGCACCCGAATGTACACATAATATGTATGTACAAAATAATTCATACGCGCCCGGAATTGTACACAGAATACAAAACAAAACTGTTTGTATACACCGGGCGCATGTGAATTGCTTTTTACATCATTTAGAATGGCATTTCACATAGTATTGCCATGTACATATAAACAATAATTATCACATCTTTGACACATTTCCAGGTGTTGTTTCTGTATTAACACAGCTCGTGTGCAAGGTATATGCATGAGGATGTGATAAATAAGTTAGATCACGTTTGTCCGCATGTACGTGCGATAACCCGCGAGCTGAAGCTCGCGGATTATCTCCTCGTACATGCGGATGAACCGAGATCTGACTTATGCTTAACCATCCAATACACGTTACACGTACCTGTAATTACACCAGCTGATCTCTAACTCAGGAAGTTAACGGAGCTGTTGACTTGTGTATATGTTTATCCTGCGTGTGATTTCTGTGGTTGCTTTTTAGCATTTATATTTTGAAATGCCACCAATAGTTTAGCTAATCATGTGTAGTGTTATTTTGTTCGCATCCACGGTTCGAGATACGTTGTCGGACACATTATAGTCAATGTGTCACATCACACAATTCCGCAAATAAACTGTTACATGAAACTGACACGTGATTTGCATTTTGTTTCAGTAATCCCGTTTTGGATATGGTATGGGATATAGCGAATGTACCGAAAAAAACACTTACTGTCTGTTCCACGTTTTGCTGCCAAGGAACTTTTGGCAATTAAATGCATCCAATCTTAAAAATATGTAAATGTAAGTACTTTTTCATTAATAACAAAAGAGTCACCCACCCCAAAAAAAATTATTTCATAAAATTCCAAGAAATATTGATTTTATTGTGAAAAAATGATTATATTTTGTAGATTTAATGTGTTTAATAACCAAAAGTTAGTCGGCAGAAAAAAGTGGAGAATACAGTTTGTCAATCTTGCCCAGATAATCATCGCGACAGTGCCAACTTGCGATCAAGCAATTTCATTGTCTGAGCCTGGGCTGTAGCACAGCTCAGGCTCAGCCAATAAAGTTGCTTACTGTGTAGTAAAATATTAAAATATTTTGAAAGAGAGAAACTAATGGCAATATTAGCGCAACCTGACAGTAGTGTACATGTGCGTTAGTGTGTCCATGGTGTTTTGTTGCCTTCCAATTTTGTTTCTTTTACACCGGCTACGAGAGCGTGTTCTTTGCCACACATGGATGCGTAAGAGTGGTCCTGAATGTGGGAGGAAACCAGAGAACCTGATTGTGCCCACACATGATTGTGCCCACACGTAATTTTCACGATAATTGTTTTCTATTCCAATATTATATCATAAGGATGTGTACGGAATTGCTGTAAATGGAGTATTTGTTTGTAGACATTTCACGTGTACATCTGCAGTAGGCCGCTTATAACATTAACTTTGTGACGAAACGCGACGTCGGGCAGATTTTGTAGCGTGATACTTTATAATTGTCGCCGTGTGTCTTTCTTGAGGATCGCATTACCATCGCCTGATTCAGACATACATTATTATGCAGTCAAGTCATAAGCTGATGATTTGATACTACAAATCGTGCGAAAAGCAAGTTTATGACCATCACATTTCCAATTAATTTTAAGACTTTTCCAAAAAAAATCCACCGACCTCACTGTGTGTTTTGTGCATTATGTATTGCTTATACACAGACAATCAAGAAGCTGCATTGAAATCACTGATTCTGAATCTATTAGAGAGATTGTGCTGCATTTATTTTGCCAAATTCAATACAAACCCCGGATATATCTGGCAAATAAACATTAATTCACCATTACCCCACCTATGGATTGTCACTATTATACATTTTATATTAGTAAATTTCCACACTGATATCAGGGGCGATAACCGAGTTTCCTTAAAATGTTAACGGACATTACTATTTATTCTCTGTATTTATTTTTCGATGTGCAATGATACCTTATAAGCGCATTTTTTTGCTATAATATCTCAATAAACTGCCTACCATTGTCTTGTCTGACCTATTTCGTGACAGCAAATGTAATTTGACATTATTTACAAGACTAACTTTTCAACAGTGGCAATTTAAGAATGGTCATATAATTATGGCTGTCCAGCTGCGGAAACTTCAGTTTCAGCAGAATTTTCCAGAGTATTATTTTCTCATATATTTCTTAGGAAAAGTCTATATTGTTGATGCACTTGTAAAAAATTATTATAAAATAGATGGTGCTTGTCAAAAATATTGGCTGTTCCACAATTATGGGGTTAAAACGATTAAATTTATCGAAAGTCGGGTGATTTCGGAGTATTTTTGTCATTTTTTTATCATAAAAACAGGCGAAAAAGTGACTTTTGAAGTATTTGGTCAATCTACATGTTGTAATTTGCATAGAAACATTTGTCCGCATAACTTAGTGACATGCCCAGAATGATACGTGTCAAATTAAATTGAAACCAGCCCAGTGTATGAGTGCTGCCAGCGAATTCAGACATAGAAGTGTTAAAATGTCACAGGAAATTGAAACACGTGTGCCCGTGTTGACATTTGTTTCCTTAGGGTATAGACACTGCCTGTTAAATGAGCAATGCTATCCCATATATATTTCTCTACCGATATGCACTGCTCAGAGTGAACTTGGTTAACCTAATGAAAACATGCCGGCCAATAAGCATAGGAGGCGGGGTAAAGAAAAAATGCGGATTTCAAACGGGCGGGTAAATGAAAATAAATGGTAAAAAACTTTCTTCTCACTCACCAAATGGAACAAATCATAGGTACATCAGGCTAACCAAAGACTCATTTGAATCCGGGTTAATGTAAATGAAAATAAAACGTTTACCTGTAAATAGTTGATGGTACGGACAATGATGTAACTGTTCTGCGCTCTCTGTGGAGGCGTCCGAAACTCATTGACGAATGCGCCGTACCGCAAAATGCATCCGTACACCCCGATCTGTTGATAAACAAATATATCGACCGTATGAGGTTCCAGAAGATGTTTAATACTGAAATAAACAGTCATCGCGCCTTTAATACGCACTGTAGTGGCGAAATGGTATTTGATGCGGCCGCATCAAGAAAATGGGGCATTTGTTGGGTCTGAGCGGCTAAAATGCACCCGATGTAGATATAAAAGAAATATATTATAAACTATATGAAGAGGTTCCGTCAAGTCGAAAGGGAGGGTAGAAATCAGGGAAAGCTAATGTGGTTTGCAGCTGGGCCTTATGAGCACACCAATCAGTAATTATGGTGCTTGTCGGCTGTTGGTAAACACAAACATAATTCCGCCGACGTATAACTCTATGCAAAAGCAGTCAAATAGGATAGCAGAGTCTATGGTTGGCTTAAAACACTAAAAATATGCATGAAATCAGACAAACTGTGGCCAGAGAGAATGAACTCTGTGGCAATAAACGTAGCAAGGACGGTTCGAGTTGAAGGTGACTCTTGCTACAATAACCCAATATTCAATAGCGACAGTACACCATTTCAAGCGGGTACAATCGTGACAACCACTATGTGCGAGAATAATACCAAAGATAAATTAATCATTGGGGCATTGTTGGCAGTAAGCTGTGCATAATAGGTAGTAAGCTAAGAAATCATGGTGGAGATATCAGCTGCCCAAACCATCATGGTCACTGCACTGCCAACCTCCCCGAAAATTAGTCAATAGGTAATGAAGCGAAATGGAATGAAATAGTTACGAAGCAGATAAATAGTGACTTACATGTTAGTCATTACACGGGGAGGCGGTGATAGTAAATCACACAAAGGTGTAGATGCCGCTCAACCAGGGGTGGTAACGGTAACGCATCTAAAAGATATCCGCCATCTGAGTAACTCCCTGAAACGAGAAATAAACAAGGCGCCATTTAGCTCGAACATGTTTCGTGGGGTCAAGAAAACAAACTTGAGAAAAACCGATTTGCTCTCTCTGTAAGATCCAGTGCATTGCAGAGTTGAGGCAAGCACATGCCAAACATAATGGTAACTTAGAACAAATAAAGAGCATAATGCCAGGAATAATTTGCACAATAGTCATGTGTTTCAAAGGTTACTGTGGCAAGCAATTTTCACAGTATAGTTTGGTTTGCCCCGGGGACTACCGCAGGGCAAAGAACTACCTCCCCTCAACTACAATGATAACACGAGCTGTAGGAGAACAGCATAGCTCGACTACGAGGGTTGTCGATGTACACATAGCTTGACAAAGAAGGTGGCTGCGGCCTACATAAAAACCTTAACCAAGGTTGACTAAAAACATTAACCAAGGGAAACTAGAAATGTGGCCTGTCGGTACACGAATACCCCCACTGGCAGCCAAAGAAAACGAGGCATTTTTGATTATAAGCATTTAGCCGAGCGTTTAGGTTTCAAACGCATCAAGTCTGTGACCTTGACCCTGGGCATAGTGTGATAATCCATGCATCGGTGTAGAAGATATAGAGCGGAAGGGAATTTCAATAGGTTTGACCTTTGACCTTCAAACTATGACCTTGACCTTGGACGTAGGTGCGTGGTTATTGATCGAGACACACCTTCTCATCCTGAGAAACATTTGTGCCAAGGCATTTGATAATCCATGCATCGGTGTAGAAGATATAGAGCGGAAGGGAATTTCAATAGGTTTGACCTTTGACCTTCAACTGTGACCTTGACCTTGGACGTAGGTGCGTGGTTAATGATTGCGACACACCTTCTCATCATGAGAAACATTTGTGCCAAGCCATTTGATAATCCATGCATCTGTGTAGAAGATATAGAGCGGAAGGGAATTTCAATAGGTTTGACCTTTGACCTTCAACTGTGACCTTGGACGTAGGTGCGTGGTTAGCAATTTGATAATCCATGCATCAGTGTAGAAGATATAGAGCGGAAGGGAATTTCAATAGGTTTGACCTTTGACCTTCAACTGTGACCTTGACCTTGGACGTAGGTGCGTGGTTATTGATCGCGACATACCTTCTCATCATGAGAAACATTTGTGCCAAGCCATTTGATAATCCATGCATCGGTGTAGAATACATAGAGAGGAAGGGAATTTCAATAGGTTTGACCTTTGACCTTCAACAGTGACCTTGACCTTGGACATAGGTGCGTGGTTATTAATCGCGACACACCTTCTCATCGTGAGAAACATTTGTGCCAAGCCATTTGGGAATTTCAAAATGTTTGACATTTGACCTTCAACTGTGACCTTGACCTTGGATGTAGGTGCGTGGTTATTAATCGCGATACACCTTCTCATCCTGAGAAACATTTGTGCCCAGGCATTTGATAATCCATGCATCGGTGTAGAAGATATAGAGCGGAAGGGAATTTCAATAGGTTTGACCTTCAACTGTGACCTTGACCTTGGACGTAGGTGCGTGGTTAATGATTGCGACACACCTTCTCATCATGAGAAACATCTGTGCCAAGCCATTTGATAATCCATGCATCGGTGTAGAAGATATAGAGCGGAAGGGAATTTCAATAGGTTTGACCTTTGACCTTCAACAGTGACCTTGACCTTGGACGTAGGTGCGTGGTTTTCCAAGTATGGTCGCTGTAGGCCCAGGAGTATTCCATATACAAGCTTGAGTAAAAAACGTAACCAAGGGGAGATAACTAAGTAATCCAAGGATAAAAGTAGGTCAAGGTCAAATATAGGTTAGGGATTATTGATGTACATCACTAGGAGATAAAGTTGTCCAAGTATGGTTGATGTAGGCCCAGAAGTATTCCATATACAAGCTTGACTATAAACATTAACCAAGTAATTGAAGGTTAAATGTAGGTGAAGTTAAAATAAAGGTCAGGGGTTATTGATGTACATCCCTATGAGAAAAAGTTATCCAAGTATGGTGTCTGTATGCACAATAGTATTCCATCTACAAGCTTGACTAATAACCTTAACCAAGGTTGAGTAAAAACCTTAACCAAGGGGAATTAAGGTTAAATGTAGGTCAAGGTCAAATATAGGTCAGGGGTTGTTGATGTACATCACTAGGAGATGAAGTTGTCCAAGTATGGTTGGTGTAGGGCCATGAGTATTCCATCTACAAGCTTGACTAAAAACCTTAACCAAAGAGAATTAAGTAAGTAATTCAAGAGGAAATGTAGGTCAAGGTCAAATATAGATCAGGGGTTATTGATGTACATCACTATGAGAAAAGGTTGTCCAATTATGGTGTCTGTATGCACAATAGTATTCCATGTACAAGCTTGAGTAAAAAGCTTAACCAGGTCGAGTAAAAAACCTTAACCAAGGGAATTAAGTAAGGAATTCAAGGTTAAATGTAGGTCAAGGTCAAATATAGGTCAGGGGTTGTTGATGTACATCACAGGAGATGAAGTTGTCCAAGTATGGTTGGTGTAGGGCCAGGAGTATTCCATCTACAAGCTTGACTAAAAACGTTAACCAAGGGGAATTAAGTAATTCAAGAGGAAATGTAGGTCAAGGTCAAATATAGATCAGGGGTTGTTGATGTACATCACTAGGAGATGAAGTTGTGCAAGTATGGTGGGTGTAGGGCCAGTAGTATTCCATATAGAAGGTTGACTAAAAACCTTAACCAAAAGGAATTAAGTAATGTAATTGAAGAGGAAATGTAGGTCAAGGTCAAATATAGATCCACAGGGTTATTGATGTACATACCTATGAGAAAAAGGTTGTCGAAGTATGGTGTCTGGATGCACAATAGTATTCAATGTACAAGCTTGAAAAAAAAACTTAATCAAGGTTGACTAAAAACCTTAACCAAGGGGAATTAAGTAAGTAATTCAAGAGGAAACGTAGGTCAAGGTCAAATATAGATCAGTGGTTATTGATGTGCATCACTAGGAGATGAAGTTGTCCAAGTATGGTGGGTGTACGGCCAGTAGTATTGCATATACAAACTTGACTAAAAACCTTAACCAAGGTTGACTAAAAACCTTAACCAAGGGGAATTAACCAAGTAATTCAAGGGGAAATGTAGGTCAAGGTCAAATATAGATCAGGGGTTATTGATGTACATCACTAGGAGATGAAGTTGTGCAAGTATGGTGGGTGTAGGGCCAGTAGTATTCCATATACAAGCTTGACAAAAAACCTTAACCAAGGCGTGAAGGTGACGCCGACGCCGACGCCGACGCCGACGCCGGGGTGACAACATAAGCTCTACTTATTCTTCGAATAGTCGAGCTAAAAATGACGGAGGATGATGTACTTGTTCTGAAACGGTGCATAGAAACTTTCCTTGGTCCTAAATCAATTGACAGTACAAAATTACTCACTTCAACTCAAAAATGTGAAGCAGCAAACCGTGCGTACAAGACATCAAATTCAAAATCAACGACATTCACGCGCAATTTCCCCGGTCGAATTCATGGTACAATTCTAAACTTAAACCTAGGTTTTGGGATGCTACAATACTGAAAACAGACTCAGTAGGGGCCAGCTTAACAAAAGGTTCTTCAGTCATCAAGCACATCCGGAAGATAGAGAAAAGTCGTGTACGGAAAAAGTGTCAGACCACAATGCGTAAACTAAAGAAAGCTAGGTATGCCGCGCGATTACGAAAATTCAAACTACACTCTGAGTTATATTACGCCAAGGGTATGACAGATCCTAAACCAGACTTTGCAAAACTGCCCCATCTACTCGAGCACCAGTATGTTGCTTGCTAGTATGTATGAAAAGCGCACTACATGTAAGGTTGAGAGTCTTGTAAGTGCATACTGATAATTAGAGTTGACTATCTGAGCAGCCATGTAGTACTCACAATATATCATATTGTGATAGCTCGAAACAATATGTGCTGTAAGAATTGTGATGTATCAGGGAATCCGATGTTTTTTACCTTCGGCCTTAAATTGCAACTTTCACTCCATCTTCCCTTAGCTGGGTGCTTATTACAATTAATACACAGTAGCAGAAAACAGCTTGCAGCGGTATGATATAATTTCTGCTAAATTTAAAATTTTGAATTTTTTTCTGGAAAAATGTAGCCAAGAAGTACTGGCGTAGACCCTGATCGCGCAGCCAAATTTGGTCATAATGTTTGCAAGTATCAACCGAGTCAATAAATAATGTTTAGAAAAACGTTGCTACCTGTTGGGGAGCTATACACTTGATACCGGTTAGTAATCAAATACACAGTGCCAATTAAAGCCGACGCGCCACTTTAATATGGCTGAACTAGTCAGTAACAGGCTCATCTGGCTCCCTGATGCATCTCAAATCTGTGTAATTAGTATGTAGACATGTACATAATGTAGATAGGTATACAGTTAATTTACCGTAATTAATAAAACAGGAACTATAGCAGATACAGGGTGGATATGTGACGCCGTCGAGTGCATGGCTCAGACAGCGCTTTTCGCTATGGCAATTCTTTCGAGAATTATTTATAATTGTTGACTCAGCACTCAGGTGGGCCGGGTTAACACACAGGGAACAACCACATAAATGTGATATTTCAAGGTGCCTGGGTATTTCACATTATGGTGTAACATGAATGCTACTCTATGTGTATAATAGTATTTTGTTCTTGCATCATTTGGAAATTTAACTTTAATCTTTCCATATTTGACTCGTACACCTGTGGTTATCCCGACCCACTTGATGCAACCATTTTCATTAAATAAAACTGATTTTCCAGCAATTCTGTCCTTTGTTCTCTTAAGAAGACTTGCTGTAGCCATGATTAAAACCGTTTATAATTGTTTTAAAAGAAAGCAGACGACATCCACTGATGACCCGGAAATGCTTATAGGCTAGCAACCACCAATTAGTTTTACTATACAACTTAACCGATTCCTCCAAATATGGCCATTCTCTCACACTTTCACTATTCGTATGGATGCTGTGGAACCTACCTGTTCATAACCTGCAACCTGTCTGCACCGGATTTTCACTAATTAAACAATATGTTCACTTACTCCTAAGAAAGAAAATTTCAACATTGTCCTGTCCGCCATATTGTTTATCATCAAAGTGTCATGTGACGTAGTGTTCACATCACGTGACAAGCAGGCTCAGTAATTTCTTTTAAATGCTAGAAATTTGCTGGAAACTGGTGTTAAAAACACCCCAACATGTTTCTCAAGTAAAATTGGGCTGTAATGGATCAGGATTTACAAGCAAACTGGGTCTGTGGCCTCAAAACGTCTGCACTATTTTTTTATACCGGACTACTAAAGTATACCCCCTGGCCGATGTGTACTATATTTAGCACAGTGATACCTTAAGGGGCGATATATACAAATATATTTTGTTTATTTTTTATTGTGGAAAAAGAAATGCCACAGAAACGAGAATTGTCGGAACAAGATATACGAGATATTCTCAATCTTCGAGGTGTCGAGTCTGCGGACGACACGAAAGAAAAATATGGAATCGGCACGACTCGCCTTCGAAGAATCTGGAACGCCGTCGATGCAGAACGTAGTAACAAAACCCGAAGAAGAAGAAAAATCTACTTCTGTATACTACATTTTTGGTTTTTGCGGTCCCCACCGTGTTCCCCACGGATCTACTAGAAGATGCGCGAAACGCCAGCTCGTTCGGCGAATCGACGCGGCTGTTCGACATATGGAGAGACGTCTGGAGAGAGCCGATTGGATGCGCTGGAACGCAGGCTGTTGGATGTGATTTCCGGCGATGCCGATTCCGAATGTTCGAAGAAAGACGAGCGGGAGGTGCACGACATCTGGAGAACCGTAGAGAATACGAAGTGGTGGCTGGGGTTCTCTGTGGCGGCGTACACGGGCTGCATAATACTGTTCACATTCGTGGCTCTAGATGCCCGTAGACTCTGGAAGAGCAAAACAGACCCCGACGCCCAGTTCGTGCACTCCACCCAACAGTCCGGTACGCCGAAGGGATAAAACGAAACTAGCGACTCCGTGCACCAGCACTATGGTAGTCGCGACCCGTTCTACATGCAGTAGCCATTTTCATTTTTTTTTGGGGGGGATTATTTTTTATCGAAATGGAAAAAGTGGGGTTCCCTACAAATCTCGTACCGCAACTGGACACACGACAAACCATCTAGACTTCTTCTTGCTAGGTGTTGTGGTGGTTTTCCCATCCTGCAGCGTATTGGATTCTGTACAGTGGAAAGATCTATCCCGATGTTGTCCACTGCTTGCTGCAGGAAATATCCGTAGGTCGGAATCTCCTCTCCAGTTGTTGGTGCACCTTCTTCGTCCGTAGCCACTAGAAATAGTATCGTTCGCTTGGCACCTCTGTACGTGGTGTTCGCGTATCCAATGCAACCGAACAGTCTTGCTTCCACGTCTACGTCTCTGTACTGTTTGGTGTCTTTCTGTACAACAGTTTCTTCGATACAGTTTCTCCGTGCACCCATACTCCTCCGTTGCTTCCGCCAATTTTTGTATTCTTTCTAGCTGTGTGGGATCGGAAGTCTCTACTACATCGATAGGGTTCCAGACGATGGTGCAACCTCCTTTTGCAAACGCTCTGCTCTGTCCGACTCAAATACGAAGAGCCAAGCATGCAGATATCTAGTGTGTTTCCTTTCTTTCACAAGCTGTTCCTCGTTCTCGAACGCATCTGCACAATTGTCTAGAATCTTGGAAAGTCCTCTCGTTGGCCATAAACAAATAGGTTGTAGATCCTCTTTCCACAGTGCGACTCGTGTGCATGGCCCCACGTATATATTTGTTTGCGTTCGCCGAAAGCCCAGAACTGTCCACACCGTTTTCCCGTCGCCAATGGAGGAAATATTTTGTGTAGTTTTGTCTCCAAGAAACTTGTGTACTGTTTTCTTCCGCAACTCTGTATTGTCCACATGCAACGCGTGTTCTTTTGCAGCATCTGTCAACTTGGCCAACTCTTCTTTTCTCCTAGTATATTCTCCTTTCGAATAGCATTCCAATTCTTTGGCAAGCGTAGAACGCCTCCATATTTCTGCCTCTTCTGCGTTCCGTATCTGTACCATCATATGTGCACGATTGCGAGGAGATAGTGTAGAAATTGTTCGCGCTGCAGCTATCTCTGGAACCTCTACAAGCTCGTATCTAGGCTTTTCCACTCCTGTCGAGTGGCACTTCGTAGTTCTCCACTCCCAAGAAACTGTATCCGTTGGTGCAAGTATCTCTACAAGATCTACATCCGGCCCTCTTGCACGAATCTCGCATGGATGTCGACTGGCACATAGTATCGTAGCAGAGTATTTTGCCTTCGTGTGGCAACGTAGCGGAGATATTTCTACCTCCCCGTCTTCCGTGGACAATATATCTGCACGGAATATTGGGCATGCACGAAATCCAAAGTCTGCAGCAGCCCAATCCATAGATCTCTCCCATCTCCGGGGATATTCCACAGTGGCAGCACTAGGCCGAATACGAACCCCAGAGATACGCCCAGTACCTGTGTGTGCGTACCATGCAACACATGTCTGTCCACATGGTCTGTCTCCGAGTACCAAACATTTATCTAGCTTCTTTGCTAGATTTTTCCATTGTCTTTGTAGTGGTTGTACAACAAATATGGGACTGCCACTAGAAACCACGCCTCTTGCCTCCTCCACAACAGCATCTGCATGCGTCTTGGAAAGCATACACGGATACCTCGATTCTAGTACAACCGCGTTTCTGTACGTCTGGATATGCAAAGGTTTTTCGTAGATGTTCGTTGGTACAGTCCGCGTAGTCTGCTAGATGCTCCCCTATGCTTTCTCGTATTTCTCCAGCTTCGAAATTCGATACTACCTTGTTGTACAATTGTGTTCTAGTTGTCTTTCCGTCTCCATTTTGTATCCAGGTAAAAACGTGGTTGCCAACGTTGTCCGTATCGTCGAAAATCGTTGCATGTATCGTATCGGAAGAGTTTTCGTTCGAATGCCAAGGGGCCATATTCGAGGGAAAGTTCCCTTGCTCTACGAAACAGTGCATGCCTACCAAATGTCGAACCAACGCTTCACGATATAGTACACCGGAGAATTATCGTGTGTAGTCTACGCAATATATACCGAAACTTTGCGGTTGCAATCTCCTTTGTAGTGGGTCCAATCCTGCTTCCAGAATTTCTATGGGGATTTCCGACACTGCAATCTTTGCCACAAATACTGCAAACGGGGAACATCTGTTTCCAACATAGGCATATTGTAGTGTATTTTGTTCCAGGCGTGTAGGGCTCTACTATGTGTCCATTGCTATATACGGGCAATGGTGTTTCGAATATCGCTGTTTCCAGAGTCCTGTCTCATTCGAATAGTGTGTACTATAGCTGTATGCAAAGGTTTCTGTCCACGACGGATGGTTTCTCGCGCAGCTATAGCAATCTTCGATACACAACATTTTGCAGAACCTTGCTCCCCAGTTGTACATCGTACGCGAGATCCAACTACTACACACTCTTCCCTTTCTAGATAGCCAAACACGTACAGATCGTCTACGAATGCTGGTAATCCTTCCAAAGGTTGGAGGTGGGTGTGTCCTTCGTTGTCCGCTAGATAGTCTACGTCTCCTATGCCAGATACAAGGTTGTTCTCGTATGCATTATCTAGCAACAAATGTCTAGAAACCTGCTTTGTCGTTCGTATTTACATCACATGGAAAGTTGCTCGAACTGCCATTCTTGTTCACAAGTTTCTGTATGTACCTACATCTACCAATGTTCAACACGACTTTTTCTGGCAACAACAAAACAAAAACGAGACGATGGTGCAACCTCCTTTTGCAAACGCTCTGCTCTGTCCGACTCAAATACGAAGAGCCAAGCATGCAGATATCTAGTGTGTTTCCTTCTTTCCACAAGCTGTTTCCTCGTTCTCGAACGCATCTGCACAATTGTCTAGAATCTTGGAAAGTCCTCTCGTTGGCCATAAACAAATAGGTTGTAGATCCTCTTTCCACAGTGCGACTCGTGTGCATGGCTCCACGTATATATTTGTTTGCGTTCGCCGAAAGCCCAGAACTGTCCACACCGTTTTCCCGTCGCCAATGGAGGAAATATTTTGTGTAGTTTTGTCTCCAAGAAACTTGTGTACTGTTTTCTTCCGCAACTCTGTATTGTCCACATGCAACGCGTGTTCTTTTGCAGCATCTGTCAACTTGGCCAACTCTTCTTTTCTCCTAGTATATTCTCCTTTCGATAGCATTCCAATTCTTTGGCAAGCGTAGAACGCCTCCATATTTCTGCCTCTTCTGCGTTCCGTATCTGTACCATCATATGTGCACGATTGCGAGGAGATAGTGTAGAAATTGTTCGCGCTGCAGCTATATCTGGAACCTCTACAAGCTCGTATCTAGGCTTTTCCACTCCTGTCGAGTGGCACTTCGTAGTTCTCCTACTCCCAAGAAACTGTATCCGTTGGTGCAAGTATCCCTACAAGATCTACATCCGGCCCTCTTGCACGAATCTCGCATGGATGTCGACTGGCACATAGTATCGTAGCAGAGTATTTTGCCTTCGTGTGGCAACGTAGCGGAGATATTTCTACTCCCCGTCTTCCGTGGACAATATATCTGCACGGAATATTGGGCATGCACGAAATCCAAAGTCTGCAGCAGCCCAATCCATAGATCTCTCCCATCTCCGGGGATATTCCACAGTGGCAGCACTAGGCCGAATACGAACCCCAGAGATACGCCCAGTACCTGTGTGCGTACCATGCAACACATGTCTGTCCACATGGTCTGTCTCCGAGTACCAAACATTTATCTAGCTTCTTTGCTAGATTTTTCCATTGTCTTTGTAGTGGTTGTACAACAAATATGGGACTGCCACTAGAAACCACGCCTCTTGCCTCCTCCACAACAGCATCTGCATGCGTCTTGGAAAGCATACACGGATACCTCGATTCTAGTACAACCGCGTTTCTGTACGTCTGGATATGCAAAGGTTTTTCGTAGATGTTCGTTGGTACAGTCCGCGTAGTCTGCTAGATGCTCCCTAGCTTTCTCGTATTTCTCCAGCTTCGAAATTCGATACTACCTTGTTGTACAATTGTGTTCTAGTTGTCTTTCGTCTCCATTTTGTATCCAGGTAAAAACGTGGTTGCCAACGTTGTCCGTATCGTCGAAAATCGTTGCATGTATCGTATCGGAAGAGTTTTCGTTCGAATGCCAAGGGGCCATATTCGAGGGAAAGTTCCCATTGCTCTACGAAACAGTGCATGCCTACCAAATGTCGAACCAACGCTTCACGATATAGTACACCGGAGAATTATCGTGTGTAGTCTACGCAATATATACCGAAACTTTGCGGTTGCAATCTCCTTTGTAGTGGGTCCAATCCTGCTTCCAGAATTTCTATGGGGATTTCCGACACTGCAATCTTTGCCACAAATACTGCAAACGGGGAACATCTGTTTCCAACATAGGCATATTGTAGTGTATTTTGTTCCAGGCGTGTAGGGCTCTACTATGTGTCCATTGCTATATACGGGCAATGGTGTTTCGAATATCGCTGTTTCCAGAGTCCTGTCTCATTCGAATAGTGTGTACTATAGCTGTATGCAAAGGTTTCTGTCCACGACGGATGGTTTCTCGCGCAGCTATAGCAATCTTCGATACACAACATTTTGCAGAACCTTGCTCCCCAGTTGTACATCGTACGCGAGATCCAACTACTACACACTCTTCCCTTTCTAGATAACCAAAACACGTACAGATCGTCTACGAATGCTGGTAATCCTTCCAAAGGTTGGAGGTGGGTGTGTCCTTCGTTGTCCGCTAGATAGTCTACGTCTCCTATGCCAGATACAAGGTTGTTCTCGTATGCATTATCTAGCAACAAATGTCTAGAAACCTGCTTTGTCGTTCGTATTTACATCACATGGAAAGTTGCTCGAACTGCCATTCTTGTTCACAAGTTTCTGTATGTACCTACATCTACCAATGTTCAACACGACTTTTTCTGGCAACAACAAAACAAAAACGAGACGTTTTCTATCTTGGTAGCGTAAAAGGAGCTTGCAAACACTTCCAACGTGGCAATGGTGTATCGCACACATGTCGCACCACATTTTTGGACAAATATTCTTTCTATCGTGGGACACTAGTTGACCCAACAAAGACCCTAAAAAAAGATGTTGGTTGCCGAAAACAAAGTTGTGGAAAAAAAATTACACTCTTATAAATTCCCCAAATCTTAGCTTGCACTTTCATTTGATTTATGGTAGGCATTATGCTGAGTATAACCAATGGATTCTTATCTCTAATAGGGTGTAGTTGTTGATATGTATGACAGATTGCTGTATTATACAGAGTATAACTTATGGATAACTTATCTCTAACAGTGCGTCAGAGGTGGTGACTTGATATGTATGACAGGTCTGCTATATGGCAGATTGCTGTATATACTGAGTATAACCAATATATTCTTATCTCTAATAGGGTGTAAGTTGTTGCTATGTATGCCGGATTGCTGTATTCTTCTGAGTATAACCAATGGATTCTTATCTCTAATAGGGTGTAAGTTGTTGATATGTATGACTGATTGCTGTATTATCTGAGCATAACCAATGGATTCTTATCTCTAATAGGGTGTAAGTTGTTGATATGTATGACTGATTGCTGTATTATACTGAGTATAACCAATGGATTCTTATCTCTAATAGGGTGTAAGTTGTTGCTATTTATGACTGATTGCTGTATTATACTGAGTATAACCAATGGATTCTTATCTCTAATAGGGTGTAAGTTGTTGATATGTATGACTGATTGCTGTATTATACTGAGTATAACCAATGGATTCTTATCTCTAATAGGGTGTAAGTTGTTGTGACTTGATATGTATTACAGGCCTGCTATGTATGGCAGATTGCTGTATATACTGAGTATAACCAATATATTCTTATCTCTAATATGGTGTAAGTTGTTGCTATGTATGCCGGATTGCTGTATTCTTCTGAGTATAACCAATGGATTCTTATCTCTAATAGGGTGTAAGTTGTTGATATGTATGACTGATTGCTGTATTATACTGAGTATAACCAATGGATTCTTATCTCTAATAGGGTGTAAGTTGTTGTGACTTGATATGTATGACAGGCCTGCTATGTATGGCAGATTGCTGTATATACTGAGTATAACATAGGGATGGCTTATCTCTAACATGTTGTCAGAGGTGGTTGAATCACCATCTCGTCTCATTGATAACTTCTCATCCAGTCGAGGAAGTATATGGACTCGTGGTTGCTGAAAAAAATTTTCCACTCTTCACATCCATACCGTGCGAACAGTGGGGGAAGACCCAAGTAGTATATGGGAGTAAAAAATTATACTACCTCCTGATGGGTGGCACCGCGCCTAGCGTGGGACTTCCAGAGGGAGGTGGTATAATTTTGACTCCCATATACTACTACTCCCAAAATACTCGAATTATCTTTTTTTCTAAAACACTAAAATGTTTTTATTAAGTTCGTTTGATAATATCACCACACGTTTTATCTCAATATTTTGTTTTCCATTTTTCGCGATTTTTGCACCAAATTACTTCTTTTTCCCCAAAATGACAGCTTTCCTACACTCCGATTGTTGGTGATTTATTTTCTGCTGATCAGCATATTTTTCTCGAATTATTGGCAATAATGGCAGTTGTGTTACAGAGACTTTCGGGTGAAATGCTATATTCCATGGCTTGTAAATGGAAAAGCCCATTCGACGTATTTCGTTTACATTCCAGTATAATACATTAGCCCCATGTGACGTCGCGCAATGTTGTTGAATGGCACGCTATTGACAGGCAGCGTCGCTGTTCCAGGAATTACGCCAACATGACGTAAAACAAGATTATTCTTATATTTAGTCATTTATATTTTTGCAACTACATATCAGAAAATGCAGTGTAAATATAAGTTAAACATGGTCTGTTGCGGTTATTGGGGTACACAATACATTTGGTCGGTTTAAAGTTTGGACTCCACGTACTTTAAACATACCAAATGTATTGTATACCCCCATACAATACAATACAATGACAATGGTCCATGGTTTTATTACATAATCAAAACGATCTAAGGACATGGATGGTGACAACCGCTTACGTTATCTTGCCCAGACTGTCAATGTTTCTGAGCATCTATTGCCAATGCCAATGCGCAATCAAGCAACTTGATTGCCTGAACCTGAGCTGTAACAATTTCAAGCACAGTATTCAAGTACAAGTAAATACATTTGTAACTAACCGTCTCATCAAGATCTGCACCATTTGTGGATATTTAGTTTAGTTCTACTAACTTATCCATTTTCCAACATAATTGAACAATCTCTTTGACATTAAATAGTCCATATCAGTCACTTAGGGTTGAATGTTAAATAATTTCCTCTCGTGTGTGCTTTGATACCTTTGATACCTTTGATACCTTCGATGATCAGGTGGTTATAAGTTTATATCTTCTTAGACCCTTCGTATTTGTACTTAGTAATAACGTTTATAGGACTGCGCATGATATCTCATTATGTTGGTATAAACTTGTTACGGTTCCAGATCGTCTCGTTCAGCAGGGATTTGAAACTGTTGATCGAGCAGGACTCCGATTCCATGTATACGTTACTCTCAATTCAAATGAATTCTCTCTAATTTTTAGTCGACACTGGCCGCGAGTGATAGACTCATTCAATGAAAAAAGATTCTCAGCAGTATCGTCAATACTATGCATACATTTGTACACTTGAAGCATATCGTATCTCGCCCAGTCATGTACTCTAACGTAGGAAGCGCAAGTTGGATCATGCGTTCAGTATATGTTCTGTTATGAAATCCGCGGACTATTTTGGTTGCTCGACGCTGTACTCTTTCAATCCGTCTTATGTCTTATGTCTTTCTTTAAGTGTGGATTCCAAACAGATGTTCCATCTTCAAGTCGTGGTCGGATTAAGGATTTGTATAATGTAAGGAATGTATCTTTTTCCAGATATTCAAAACTATTCTTAATTACACCAAGAACTATATTTGCTTTGAGTACAATATTGTCAATATGCTTGTCAAACTTCAGGTTTGGTTGAAATGTCACACCGAGAAACTTCTCCTCAGTTACGGATGAAATATCTGATTGTCCATTATTATCACACATATGAACGTATGACAGTTATTGTTATACATATCACGAAGAGAACACGACCAAGTACGCTGCCCTGTGGGACTCCAGAAATAGCATCGAGTCAATCAGATGTTGCTGATTTATATACAACGCGGTGTCTTCTCCCATTAAGAAAGTCTTTGATCCAAGCAAGAACTGGTCCTCTGATACTATGTCGGTAAAGCTTTATGCATAATCTTTGATGTGAAACCGAGTCAACCGCCTTACTGAAATCTAAGTATATTACATCAACCGGTACCGAGTTATCTATATATTCCATCCATTTATCCATGACATCTATAAGCTGAGTTACGCAAGAACGACTTACGCAAGAACGACCTGGTTTGAAACCATATTGACATTCGGAAAATATGTTAATTAACTTCATATGATCCATGATATTGTCTCTTATTATTGATTTAAGAATCTTACAAACAATTGATGTCAAACTCACACGTCTGTAATTGCCGGCAACTTTCTTATCTCATTTTTTAAATATGGACGAAACATGAGCATCCTTTCATCCAAATGGCACTGTACCAGTTGCGAGTGACTGATTGAATAAAATATATAATGGATCTACTAGAGCATTCCTGATTTTTAAATTAAAACCTTTGGGCGGAGTTCATCTGGCCCAGCCGATTTGCTCGTCTTCAGATTGGCCAATAGTGTACTTATTTGTTCACGGGTAATATGAATATCATCAGTGACGTATCAAAAAGCCCATCTGAGTTTGGTGCCTCGCTGTCCATGTCCGCGGATCTAGTAAACACACAAGAGAGTTATTTAGCTCATTCACCTTTTCCTGGTCACCATTAGTTAATGATCCATCTTCTTTATATAAATCACTCACACCTGAACGTGTCTTTGTCTTTGATTGCACATACTTCCAAAAAGAGTTTGGATCCGTCTTCACCTCATTGGCAATTTTCCGTTCATATTCACGTTTAGCTAAACGAACTGTATTTGTACATTCATTTCTTGCTATAACATATTGAATATATTCACTGTCGTTTTACAGTATTTGTATTACACACGTGCTCATTCATCCAAAGTGGTTTATCTACAAACTTTTTACTTTCCTTTGGTTTAGGAATATGTTTCTCCATAAGGTTTGTTAGTTTCGTACCGAATTAGTTCCAATTCACATTCATGTCAATATTACAGAGTAAATTATCCCAATCACAAATGTCCATCTCATTTTATATATTATGGTAATTTCCCTTGTAATATTTGTATTTGGAATAAATGTATCATTATCTGTATCCATATAGCAGATGAATTCAAATTTCAGAAGAGAATGATCACTAGCTCCTACGGGACTGTCTATTGCAGCGAGTCTAGCATATTCTCTCATTTGTAAATATAAGGTATAATGTATTACAACACTGGTTATCACGGAATCTTGTAGGCTCATTGACATGTTGATATAAGAAACTATCAAGCATACTCTCGAAGACATCATATGCTGTACTGGCTTCTTGTGTATTAACATACATATTTGACCATTCAATTAATTGCATACATGACCGTACACTTTACTACGGAGCCCCGCAGAGTACGTAGACTTCTTTTTTATTAATTCGTTCCCACGAAATAATAATTCGATCTAAAGAAATAACGATTCGTTACCTCAATTTGACAATTCGTTCCCACGAATTAACAATTCGTTCCTTCGAATTAACAATTCGTTCCCTCAATTTAACAATTCTTTCCCACGAATTAACAATTCATTCCCACGAATTAACAATTCGTTCCCACGAATTGGTTAGGCGCCCAGCTGCGCGCGCACAAAGGTGTTGCGCGCGCAGCTGAGCGCCAAAACAATTCTTGGGAACGAATTGTTTATTCGAGGGTATGGCATTTCGTGGGAACTAATTGTTAATTCGTGGGAACGAATTGTTAAATTGAGGGAACGAATTGTCATTTCGTGGTTACGAATTAATAAAAAAAAATCAAGTCCTTTGCGGGGCTCCGTAATTTACAGAAATTATTGTAAATTTTGTAAATATTTTTCATGAGATATAGCATATGTTCTTAGGTACAAAATCACATGGAGTGTCTCCTATGGTGATGGCGTGGGAAGATCCGGGTTTTATGACTGGAATATGGAGATCTATCGTTACCAGCGAGCCCAACATAATAAGCATAACAAACAACAATAGATTGTAAAGATAGGGGAAATGCGACTCGTCTTGCTGCAACAAATGCAGAACATGACACGAACAACGTGAACTGCTAATAGTGAAGTTCATTAGCCCCAGACGTGGGACGTGATCGTGATCAGCAAAAAACTATTATTTGGAGGCTACCCGATTTTAAAGGTCAAGGTCAATGTCAGCTCAATGTCAAAATTCAATAATGCTAATTTGCAACACGAGAGAGAGAGAGAGAGAGAGAGAGAGAGTGTGTGTGTGTGTGTGTGCGTGTGTGTGTGTGTGTGTGTGTGTGTGTGTGTGTGTGTGTGTGTGCGAGTATAGAGGCTATCTGCATACAATGTAGAAACAAATACAGTGACAATTGTCTAAGCCGGACACACTGGAGGTCACCTCAGGTTAGGTTATCAGATGTAGAGAAAGTTCCACGGATCCTCTGGCATTCATGCACCTCAAGACATACCCAGTGGCGTAGCCAAGTTTTTTAAACAAGTTGGTGCGAATTGTGGATCGAGTTGGGAAGGGATACGGGAGCAACCATACTCATAGTTACAAGCAGTAACTCTGCAAAACTCCCGTACCGTCCCGCTACTGCCCACCACTACCTTCCCTAGAAACCAATATTGATGTCTACATTCAACTCTCTGCCACGGTAATATTTTCCCTACATATCACAGTAACAATACACGCCTGGTCAAGTTTTAACGGGTACGTTCGCACCCTTTGCACCCCCACTGGCTGCGCCACTGACGCCTGTGTGTTTACAACCATTGGCCTACGTATATCGGAGAAAACCTGATGGGTGTTCGGGTTAGATAAGTTATACTGAAACTGAAGCGTTATCACAGATATGTTGAATAATATCGTAATTAGAAAATAAACATCAGACGACAACATTTAATCAAGCATTGTAAGGGTTAAGAATTATTTTTATTTTGTCTTCTTTCTCAATAAAACATGGTTCGACAGCACTATAGAAATATTTATATTGAAAATAATTGTAAAGTTCTGTCAAAGTCTGTTTTAATGAGAACAATGGAAATTAACTAATAAACAGTCGACATATGCGGGAAATGAAAACAATTGTCGTCTGTTAGTTTTTTTTATTTTGTCTTCTTTATCAATAAAAACATGGTTCGAAAGCACTATAGAATCATTTCCGTTGGAAATGATTATAAAGTGCTGTCATACCATGTGTTGATGAGAAAAATGGAAAGTAGAAAATAAACAGTAGACGACAATACTTAATCAAGCGCTGTAAGGGCTAAGAATGATTGCTACCGTGTGCTGGGTAACAACGCTCACAGCAAATCCGGTTGATGACGATATAAAACCCGGGTACGGGCCGTGAGTTGTCATACATTGACCAACATGGGGAGGTTGTGCATGTTCGTTTGCGCCTGTCTTGTGCTTGTGCTTGTCGTTCTCGTTCCCGCTAAATGTAAGTACCGACAATATAGCATTGCCCATTTGTTTCAAAATCGAGAATATGTCCTCAACTTTGGGGTGACACGTTATTATTATTATTATTATTATTACGTGTATTATTAGTATTAATATTATTATTATTATTATGGAGAAACGTGCAATATTAATACAACCGTGTAATATTAATATTAATATAGTGCATGTTCATTTACATAACTCATGTAGTCGTTTCTATGATTAACATATTATTATAATCGGTGGCTACCTGACGGTAAACTAATCAATTTGTTAAATATAACTTAAACGCGTTTTACGGCTATATAAATAAGGCAAAAACAATACACTTTTCGATAATATTAAATTATAGCAAAATTTAAGAATGAGCCTGCTTTTTATTTCGTGAAATTTGGTCCAATATTGATTTTCTTGCAAACAAAACAATTTCCACATTTCAGTTAAATTAACATGGGAATTTTTTTCTTATTTCAGAAATAGTGGACCGATTATCAAAATGTATTTTTTTTTCTTTGTTAGATCTTTTCCACGCTATCAAGCTGGGTTTCAGAATCAATTTCCAAGATTCCTCCTCCATGTTCTCCACCTCTTTTTCCCCATGTTAAATTTCCATAGAGAACTCATTTTTTGAAATGAAAAGAAGGCACATTCTTAAAATTTGATATTATCTAATACAACTGTTGTACAACAAGCCACGCGATTTTGTACAAGTGTGAAGAAAAAAACATCTGAAAATATCATGATTGTTTCACAGTGATATTATGCATGTGATTCGGAATGACGCAGTTAAGGGGAAATATAATATGGATTTATAATATTTGGCGGCCATCTTGAATATCTCTGCTCAGTAGTCGATTTCATCAAAATTGCAAAGTATACTTATCTAGTAAAGTATAGTTTGAGGGAGTAATCATTTATTCTTCCGAAAATGCATTATGTCATATAGTTGATGATTAAAAGTATGCAGAATTATTATACTGAATTTATTACATTATAATGTAATGTAATAAATTCAGTATAAGAAAAATTAATAAATTTAACCTTAAATTGAAAATTTCTTCCTCAAAGTATACTTTGCCAGCGAAGTATACTTTGCCATGTTGATGAAATAGGCTACTGAAGTTTGTATCCACCTCTATCGTGACCCATCTCACATGACGGGTTATGACAATCTCATTGATATGCCTCTTTTTCTGCATACAATTAGACGAAACTGTTTTGTAGAACCTGAGCACGTATGTTTCACTCACGGACTGAATACCACCAGTGCAGGCACTGATCGTATGCGCATGCTGATCTGGGTCTACACTGGTCGCAAAAGTCGTACTAACCATTCCGCCAGTCCCAAATAGTCGGATATTGAACCATATATACCAACAGTGCAGACCCTGATCCTACTGCCCGTGAGCACAAAAGCCGTACTCCCCAGTCAGCTAGTCCCAAATAATCGCATATTGGTCCGTATATGAGACAAGCCACGCGATTTTGCACAAGTGTGAAGAAAAAAACATCTGAAAATATCATGATTGTTTGACAGTGATATTATGCATGTGATTCGGAATGACGCAATTAAGGGGAAATAGAATATGGATTTATAATAGTTGGTGGTCATCTTGAATATCTCTGCTCAGTAGGCGATTTCATCAAAATTGCAAAGTATACTTATCTAGTAAAGTATAGTTTGAGGGAGTAATCTTTATTTTTCCCGAAATGCATTATGTCATATAGAACTTAAATATTGCATATAGTTGATGATTAAAAGTATGCAGAATTATTATACTGAATGTATTACATTATCATGTAATGTAATAAATTCAGTATAATAAAAAATTAATAAACGAACCTTAAATTGAAAAGTTCTCTCTCAAAGTATACTTTGTCTAGCGAAGTATTCTTTGCCATGTTGATGAAATAGGCTACTGAAGTTTGTATCCACCTTTATCGTGACCCATCTCACATGACGGGTTATGACAATCTCATTGATATGCCTCTTTTTCTGCATAAAATTGGACGAAACTGTTTTGTAGAACCTGCGCACGTGTGTTTCACTCACTGACTGAATACCAACAGTGCAGGCACTGATCGTATGCGCATGCTGATCTGGGTCTACACTGGTCGCAAAAGTCGTACTCACCATTCCGCCAGTCCCAAATAGTCGGATATTGAACCATATATACCAACAGTGCAGACCCTGATCCTACTGCCCGTGAGCACAGGCTGGGCTGAGCTGATCACAAAAGCCGTACTCCCCAGTCAGCTAGTCCCAAATAATCGCATGTTGGTCCGTATATGAGACGAGCCACGCGATTTTGTACCTAAGAGCAAGAAGATGTGCGATTTTTCAAGAAAAATGTTTTCAGAAATTGTGATATTTTCTGTAAATGTTTCTGTCGAATGTTGACAAAATGTGTATTTGCTGTATTGGTATTTAACGGCTTATCAACAGCTAATGTCATTTAAGACCGAACCAACGGGTTCGATCCCGCATTGAATCGGTTGATTTGGGGGAAATACCAAAATCAAAACGGAATATTACATCGAAAAGAAATATATTCAGCCCTGAAATTTGTATAACCTGACCTAGTGACAGGTCCATACCACACCCGTACCATAAAAGTAATAGGATTATGAATAATCATATTACTCATATTACGGGTATAACCAGATTCAACTCTCCGATACAAGAATGCCAAATACGTATCTGAGGGCCAACCCAGGTCTCCGGTCTGGATTCCGGTATGTATGAATCCCGATCGTTAAATTACACATCGCATGCTCCCAATCAACCACAAGAGAGCAAATGTGGAAAGGCATTCCGCATGTGCTGTGAAAATGTCATCAACATTTGACGTCCTTTACGGAAAATATCGTAAATTTGTAATATTTTCATGAGATATCGCGCATCTTCTTAGCTACACAATCACATTTCTGGTTTCAATTATAAAACCCACTAGCCACGGTGTCCCAAGATTAAGATGACGCGGAGCTAGCGGCGCTGGAACGCGCATTGAAGACAGTGGAAACGGCGAACAGTCAGGATATGACGACGACGACGACGGCGATGATGGACCTCCGTGTGATCTAGATGAACCAGAATGCTTTGCGATGATCCACGCAATACTGAAGGCTGGTGGTATTAACGATGACAATGCTGATGATAGGTTAGCTAGTTATAGACCGACAATAACCCCCCACCCTCCCCCATGTGGGATTTTTGGTGAGTATGATTTTCGGATTCAGTAGCCTATTTTCTATCAATACTGGTTGTCTGCGCTCAAAAAGCCGCTGGATGAACAAATTGCGGCCAGTTTACAAGATGGCCGCCGAACAGTATTATAGTGTTGTATTAACCGGGTAAATTGCTATAATTAAGTCATAATTTGAATGTAAAATGATTTAGAATACATCTTACATTTAATTACATCCGTAAATGGCAATATATTTCAAAATGGCTGCCGAAATAGGCTGTTTTACAACATTTTTCTGTGAGTCGTGTGTTGTTACGAACAAATACTGACATTCATAAAGTTGAAACCCATATACATTACTTTCTCTCACAACTAAATGGAAAAACATGATATAGTGATGCAATATCCTTCCACAATTGTCAGAACAGTCAAAATGGCCGCCAAAACGTTCTTGTTTTGTTCTATTCTTTACCGTATAGAGTTGTTATAAACAGCATTTCATGCACCTACTACATGTATACATACCAGTTTGAGGTACACACATCAAATCATTTGATAACATATACATATCCAGGTATACAATTATATAATTATATATCCAAATGGCCGCCAAAATGATCATATGTTCAATACTATTGATGATGAAGCTGCACTTTTCAGTAATTAAACAACTCTATACACAACGTTAAATGTCTGCTTATTTTCAAAGACAAATACGGATGTATTTCAATCAGTTTGAGTATTGAAAAACTGTTTCAAATTGTGACAAAAATGG